>SNQJ01S0058635.1:138239-153807 GCA_010110895.2 Picea sitchensis
TAATTAGTTGTCTTCCTGTTGTTATTAATTTACTCCAATATCAAATACTTCTTTGAATGTATTCTGGAAGTGCTAGTATTGTTCTGTTATAGGTTTCCCTTAACAACAGTATAGGCAGGAGCTCATACAACACAGAAAGATAAGTTTCATCGATTAGCGACAAGTTATTATGTGTGTTATTTAGTTAAGTTGTTTATGAATGAAACAATGAATGTATGGTTCAACTTTGACTATCCACATGTTCATGTTTCATTAACTTTTTTGCAGGATTCTTTAAATTTATAAAAGAAAAACAATAAATATTTTTATGTGCTTTCTTTATCTTCTTCCTAGAAGTAATCATTTTTCCATTGATTTTCATAAGTTTCGATTAAAACTTGCAGCTTGTAAATCATGTAAATAAATGAGACTTGTATATCCTCTTCTTTAATACAACTACTATAGTTACATTTGAACATATGTACATATATATAATGTGTTTAGTAATTAGTTAGTTATTTCTCTCTTTTATTCGTTTCTTTTAGGATTCTTAGATTGGCTAACGGAGCCATTAAACCCGTGAGAACGAGTTACACCAAACGGCTTGGGTTATTTAGACAACCCCGGACCGGACTCGCTCTTCTAGTTGACGGATGGTCAATTTCACCCGTCAACACCTTCGCAGACCTAAAATTCTCCTCCTGGAATTTTCCATGCCAACCTATAACTTAACTAAGGAAATGAAATATGGTCTGCTAGAAAAATGTCCCAAGCGATTTTGTCTAACACGCTTCTAGCACTAAGAGAAAGAACTTTCAAAAGGGTTTTTACATGCATCTTCATTGGAAACATGGTGGTTGGTGTCCACCACTTGTGCGAGTGGAATGTGTGAAGCGACATGTTGGCCTTGGCTATCAATGCCACAAGTGTCCTCATTCACTTGTCTGACGATATTTGTGTAGTGATCATATGTTTGATTAGTGATCAGATCCCGTGGAATTATTTGACAGTTTTGTATTGATTATTCATATAATGTTTTTTTTTTCTCCTCGTCCTCCTTCTCGGTTGTGTTGTTTTTGCTAGAAAGAACATTCACAAGATAGTGGATCATAGAATTATCGTGCTATTATCCATATTGGAGCATCGAAATCCCCGATTGATGGTTTGGTGGGAAGCAGTCGAAGAGCACACAGTGCATGCATGGATCACGACAAGGACCCACCACCCTCAGTACATCATCAACTGATCAATTCTGATCTCTTCCATGGGTTTCATTGTCATGAATTGTGTTGTGCTTTGCCCAGGGTTTTCTATGCTGGGATGGATTATCGTCAGAGGAATCGTAATCTCAGAGGATGACAGATTTGACTCATTGAGGGGCATTGTTGTTTCCGTGCAATGGATTTTCATCTTAGTGGGGTGGGAAATTGTCTCCTGGAGATGACTCAGGACTATCGTATTCTACCTAAGACGTATGGGTATAGAGGTTTTAAATCTTAGTCGATATCACATGAATCTTGTGTTAATGTGTTGATGTTTGAGGCAACATCATGAGACATTCTCCCTGAAGGGCCCTGTGTGGACTAGTAGGAGGGAATGTAGACTTCATCATGACGTGCCTCAAATGATCAGATGAAGGAACCAAGACATTTGTTTCATGAGGAAACCTCGATATGTCTTGTGAGACATCGATTCCATGAGGGAACATCGATATGTCTTAGACATGTGTTCCCCGAGGGAACCACGAGATGTCTAGTATGGACATAGTTCATGAGTGAAGCCTGAGGTTGGAAACTTTAGGATATTTGAGTGTCCATTATACATTCATGTACCCAAGGAGAAAAGGACCAAGCTATACCCTTCAGGAAGAAAGGGTACATTTGTGGGGTACAATGAGTCTTCGAAGGCATACTGGATCTACATCGCTGGTCAAGAGATAGATTGAGGTGAGTATAGATCTTACATTTGAGGATGAGGTAGCATTCAAGAGATCTATAGGATATCACATGGAGATTGATAATGAGAGACATGAAGAGATGTTTCTTTCTCCCCCTCACCCTCCAACAATTCAGAGGGAGATAGTTGAGCCTATTGATCCAATTGATCCTGTTGATCCTATAGCTCCAGTTGATGTTACCATATATATTGCAGTAGGTCAGAAGAGTCTTGCATGGGCTCGTCAGACTTTACAAGAGGAAAAAGGACATAAAACTACTTGTGGTACCTTTAGAGAGAGAAAGATACCTCAAATATATTCATGATATGCTGCAACTATGAACCACATCATTGATTCTGAGCCTTCCTATTATGAGGAGGCATCTAGTCATCCAATATGGAGAGATGCCATGATGGAGGAGTATCAGTCCATCATGAAGAATGATGTGTGGGATATTGTTTCGAGACCTAAGGGGAAGTCTGTAGTGACTTCCAAGTGGACCTATAATATCAAACACACAATTGATGGGAGCATCGAGAAGAAAAAAGTGAGATTTGTTGCTAGAGGATTCGATCAGGTGGAGGGAATATATTATGAGGAGACTTTTTTTTTTCTATTTCTTGATACACTTCTATCTAGATGATTATTTCCCTTGAAACATACATGGGTTGAAGACTACATCATATGGATGTGAAGACAACCTTTCTCAATGGAGAGATTGAGGGAGAAGTATACATTGAGAAACCAAATGGTTTCATGATACATGAGAAGGAGTCTCATGTGTGCAGGTTGAAGAAGGACTTGTATGGAATCAAGAAGGAACCTCGAGCTTGGTATGAAAGGTTGTATGGACACTTGATGAGTTTGGGATTCATAAAAAGTGTTGATGATCCAAACCTATACTACAATACTACTAATGGTGAGTCCCTGATTTTGGTCATCTACGTTGATGATTTATTCCTCACCGGTACATAGAGCCTTATTTCTGAATACAAGTATGCATTTGACTCTAAGTTTGAGATGAAGGACCTTGGTATGATGCACTAATTCTTAGGACTAGAGGTGTGGCAGAGAACTGATGAGATCTTCCTGAGTTAGGGGACGTAAACCGTTGAGATATTGAAGAAGTTTGGGATGTTGAACTATAATCCCATGGCTACACCAATGGTGATGAATCTGAAGAAACTAAGTGTGTATTCTTCCATTTTTGACGAGATTGGTCTGACCCTGTACAAATAATTGACTGGATCATTGATGTATCTGGTTAACACCAAACAAAATATTTTCTATGTAGTGAGTGCACTTAGCTAGTTTATGAGTCAATCGAGACAGACACATTGGATTGATGTGAAGCATGTGTTGAGATACCTGCTAGGCACAATTGGACATGGACTGAGATATACTTCCAGTATTGACATGAGATTATAGGGATATACTGAATTTTATTGGGTAGGGAGCATAGTGGATAGGAAGAGCACCTCCAGGTGTTTCTTCACTTTGATATCTGTCATGGTTTCCTCGTGTAGAATGAAACATACTTGTGTGGTTTTGAGCATTCCAGAAGAAAAGTACATTGCATTGAGTGTGGCATCCTGTGAAGCAGTTTGGCTTAGAAAGATCCTTGTATATTTATTTGGACATGTGTTGGATTCCATCATTATTCATTGTGATAACCAAAGTTGTGTGAAGCCCTCAGAGAATATAGTGTTTCATGACAAATCGAAACACATTGAGATCAAGTATGATTACATACGAGACATGGTGCATAGGAAGGTAGTACTAGTGCATTACCATATCATACTCCTTTGTGATGTAGTTGAGTTGATATATGAGGACACTTAGCCAAGAGGGATAAGTGGGTTTGGGCTTATATCCCAACGTCCCTTGTGGAGAACACATGAGGACACGTCCCTTGTGGAGAGCACATGAGGACATGTTAAGGCCGAAGTTGACCTTGATGTCACACACTATGGGGAGTTGACCCTAGTGTTTCTAAAGGGAGTAGCCTCTATAAATCCACATGGGAGTGCCATGTGTGACATAATTTTTTGCTACAATGTCTCAAGTAAGCATTAGGCGAACCTTCTCCTAGATTGGGATGGATACCAAGGGAGATATGATGCATTTATCAAAAAGGTGTACTTGTCGTAAATGGGAACAGGTGTAGTCCTTCCTTGATCATGAAAAGAAATAATATGGAATCGATGTGCTTGAGGTGATTTCCACATGTCAGTTAGCATTGAGTTGACATTCACTCACAAGGGTGTACCTATGGTGAACAACCCTGGTGTGGCCTTTGTCCTAGTCATGGTGATTTGAAAAGGAATAATAAATACTCAAGATGCTAGTGCTATCACATCCAGACATAGAATGAGATTGATCTCAGAGAGAGTTAGTTGGCTTAGTGGGAGAGCCAGAGGGGGAGTTTCCCCTCGATTCATGTGGGAGAGAGACATCTCCAAGGACTAATAGACAAGTTTCATGAGTCTAGGGTGAAGTTTGTATACTTCAGAGAAAAACTTGGCATGTTGCAGAATGTATCCCTTGTTGAGAGGGAGTGTTGATGTTTGGACAACATCGGGAAGACATTATCCTAGATTAATAATATAATTATTGATTATTAAATAATATATAATAAGTAATAATAATAATAAACAATTATTTATTATCCAAGGGATGCATCCTTTCATGGATGGTCTCCATATGTTCTCTATATATGGAACACTCATCATTGTAATAATCAATCATCTCAGATTATGTCATATAGAAAAATCAACATTTTGTATTGCGCACAAGGAATCAAGAAGAGACCGCATGTAGACCAAATCCATGATTATATTTTGGGAATATTTGTAAGTAATTTTGTAACAATTAGAATGATCATGGACAAGGTTATGAATGAGCTAGCAAATTAGTCAGGATTTCCACACTTTGGGAAAGTTATGGGGGATGCATGAGGATGTGTAAAAGTGTGGTGATTTTGGTTCACTCGAGACATAGTGGAGTAGAGAAGAGATGAAGTAGTTGAGTGAAGAGTGGATGATGGTAAGAGTGAAAGTAATATGGAACAGAGTGAGAGATCCAAGTCCAGTTTTGTCACAGTTTTGCATAAGTCTGTATTAGAGATAGAAAATGTCTATGAATGGAAAGAAGAAGGACTAGAATGCATGACACACCTCTTTTATGAATTTTTATCTGAATGAGGTTGAATTTAATGAATGAAATATGAAATCCTTTCTATCTACATTTTATGTGTTATGGATTGAACATATGTCTGTTTAATTTTTTTTATATATAATAATTTGTTACTCAACTATGAATGAATGAATGATTTATTTCTAAGAGGTTTCCTATATTTGTTGTTCCTTCACATCCTACACAAGAATAATAGTCTCTGTGTTTCTCATGGAATCTCGGGTGGGACCTTTTTTGGTCCTTGATTCAAGATTGGATATACCGACACCTCGAGGTTTTGTTGGTAAAAAATAATGAACCCTGGGTATTTGACCCCCCAGTGAGTAGATTATGACCAAAAAAGGTTTTGTTTCCAGGACCTGAAGGTTTTGTACTGCATGATGAATGGGAAGAATGAGGTGGAAACCTTCTCATGAGGAGATACAAGACTAGCTATCTACCAAGGAAGACGATTTCTCACAATAAGAGACATTAAATCTATAGATCAATCTTGAGCAATGTAAACACATGTATATCTTCATTATTTTACATGAAATTTTCTTTGTTGAGTTTCCTTGTTTATTGTATGAGTGGATAAAGAGGAAAACAATGAATAATACTGCCTTGGGAGCCCAAGAACCACTGGTGTGGAACCAAATACGATCAATAGACTAAAATCTATGAATAGTAAGTGGGCCAGAGAAATCAACTTCTGGTTTGAATGAGTTAAGTAAGGTTATATTGTTGAGTTTTCTATTGAGTACAACAACTCCTTCAGTGCTAATGAGAGGAAGTTTATTGTCAGCCCTAGAAGAATATCGATAGAAGAGATTCATTTTTGGATCAAGATGTTGTTTGTAGAGAAAGGGATAATGTGCATCTAGTGGAATATATCTAGAAGAAAATGAGATGAGGTGAGAAGAGAATGGACCCAGGGGATAATGTGCATCTAGTGGAAGATATCTAGAAGAAAATGAGATGAGGTGAGAAGATAATGGACCCAGAGGAGTAGAGGAGAAAAAGAGCCAAGAGATACTCAAGAATAGATAAGCTAAGGACGACATTTGAACATTGGAGAGGAGAAAAGATAGCAAGGGGTGAAGGACAAGAGGTCAGACCCATAATGAAGAGAAAGGAGATCGCACCGAGAGGATGTGTGGGAGAAAATTATGTGTGAGAGAGAAGTGCATAAGGAGAGAGGTCATAAAAGAGACCCAATGTTAGGAGTGGGGTATCAAGTGATGATACCGAGAGTAGTGGGAGTAGGGTCAAAGAATACATAATCAAATCCCCTTCCTTGTTAATAGATGTAGTGACATCAAAGCAAGATGATGCACATAGTAGTAGCGTCGACGTGAGAAAAGATGGCGATGGAATCCTTCGAGAAGGGGAAAAGGCCTTAAAAATTGTGAATGTGCTTGCACGACTATAGATAGGAATCTCTTTGGGATCCCTCACCAAAGACAATGAGAGAAGAAGGAGGAACCCCCTCTTTGAACCACCGCCCTTATGCATTTCTTATCAATAAGAAAGAAACGAAGAAAGTGAGGAGATAGGAGTAGAAGAATAAATATTAGAAGAAAGGGAAGGAGAATATACGAGTGAAGAAAAGGTCGAAGTCAACAATACTTCACAAGGAAGAGTATTAGTATCAATATCAGAATCACCAACAACTAGTGGTTAGTTGGGAGGACACAGGACTAGATCAAGTATGGAAAACCAAGACACAACTCTAAGGCTTCCAATATTCCATGGAATGGGAAGAGTTGATGCATAACAAAATTGGTTTAAGTGTGAAGCTATATGGTCCTTGAAGAGAGTCACATACGAGGTATCTAATATATCATAGCTGGAGACGATATTCAAAGATAGAACTCTGACATGGTACATGAAGTACAGGGCTACCATGCCAACAGGAAAAGATAGGTCCCTGATGGATATCAAGAGAGATATCCTTAGGGAGTTTCAAAAACCTAAGTCGAAATCACAATGTATCACTGAGATCAAGAAGTAGGCTATAGAAACCGTATGGGACTATGAACAATGGTTCAAAATATTGTGGACAAATTGACATTTCAGATCCAAGATGTCCAACATCAAGAATGGTTTATTGCATGACTCTTAACCCACATTTGTGCTTCTCTCACCTAGAACAAGGTGATGAATCAAGAAAAGGTCATGGATATTGTGATGCACCTAGAGGTTATGCTAGGAGGTGGTGAGACATCAATAGGGCTAGTGCAAGTACAATATCAACTCACAAATATCACCATGCAATTACAAGATATGGCTAAGGATAAGGTGGTGCACGAGCATGTCTAGTGTACTATGTGCCACACAGAAGGCCACCATAGGAACAAGTGTCCTATGATGGGGAGCTAAGTTTCTATAGGTGCATCGAATCCATTTCTAACTAGAGCTCAGACCAAGTGGTGCAATATTTGTAGACAATAGGGACATATTCCTCCCTATTTCCCAACACTACATAAATATTAAAAGATTATGCATACTCTGTTTTGAGAGTTCTTCAAATCCATGGAGCATGATGTGAACAACTGCTAGTCACTTCAACTGATGTAAGAGCACGTTATAGATGCCTTATAGGTCTAGGAGGAACATAAATGTGACGACTACATAGGTGTTTATAGAGGATGATATCAAGGAGGTTCAAGAGGAGGATATGGATGAGGAATAGGAAGAGGATACAATGGTGGTGGAGGAAGACTGCCTATTTTATTTAACTGTGGCAAATTGGGCCACATGTCGTGATTATTTACTAAACCGCATGCAATTTTTTGGTACTACAATAGTATACAACATTTCACAAAAGGCTACCCAGATTTGTTGGCAAAATGGGAAGACAAGAAGACACATTGCAATATGGTGACTGCAAAGCCATGAAGAGATCTTAAGCCAAAAGAAGAAGCTGATATATGGGTGGTAACCTAAGGAGGAATTTGGATGGTAATGAACTTAGAACCTGGAGATAGTTATGGCCAAAACATCGAAGGGAATATAAATAAAGTGGCACATGCACCTCCTAAGTTTGACACTGCGCAACAAAAACAATTCCTAAATGATGCACAAAGGGATCTGGAGAAAAACAAAGCACACAAATATTTATAGTGAATGGCACAAATATCACTAGAGGAATCATGTGTGCATGAATATTTACAATGCAAGATGCAAATATCACTAGAGAAATCCTTCGTACGTGAAGAGTTACAACACGTAACACAAAAATCATTAGAGGAAGCTCATGTGCACGAGGAGATATGGTGTGAAACACAAAGTTCGTTGGAAGAAGTCCACAGAAATGAAGAGGTACAGTGGGATGAACAAAAATAAAGGGAGGAAGAACATGTGCATGAAGAGTTGCGACACATGGCGCAAGAAGAAACACAACACAACACTTATTATGGGGAGGAATCAAATGATCAAGTAATTTCTTGCATTGTTGCCTTAAAATTTTAAGTGATCCTAAGGTTGCAAAGAAGTTAACCCATATGTTGACAACGTGTATGAGGGAAGAAGAAACCACTATAACTATTTTTCCCCACTGCTAGAATGGGATGTGTGCTAGGTGAGAAAACAAAATCGCACGGGAAGAGAGTTCAAGATGACATATGAACTCAAAGTATATGAGATGGACGATGTCATGTTGGACTTGAGATCCGATGTGAACACCATGACTAAGAAATATTGGGAGTTGATGGGTAATCCAAACATGATCTGGTCCCCCATTCAAATCAAGCTCGATAACTAATACCGAATCTATCCCATCGGTTCGTTGGAGCTAGTAGAAGTGAACATTGAAGGGGTGAAAACTAGAGCATATTTTGAGGTGATTGAGGTCATGGATGACTCATACCCCTTCCCATATCTACCTTGTATTGATTGGCTATTTGAAAAAAATGCAATCTTGAATCTAAAGAAGCGATAAATATCCTTTGAAATAGATACCTTTCCATTATGCCAAGGATCCAAATTAGGGTGACAGATACAATGATCCCATGACGGAAGATGCCCATAGTTCCATCATTGAGAACATATATAATATTACAGGGCATAGGGAATATTATGTCAATGCCACAACTAATAAATAGATGATTTGTAGAAGTGTATGATCCTATGACACAAATTTGGAGTATGCTATGGAGAGATGACAAAATAAGATATACAAGTTATCTACTAGGAGATGCACATGAATAAAAAAGGAGATGCATTGGAAGGGATCAAAGTTATGCGATGCACCAATATTTTATGGTATAGGTCCAATTGACACATTTTTTGATGTAGATGGAGGAGGTGGTCCTAGAGAAACAAAGGATACAAGCCATGAATGCAGTTTTCAAAGGAACACCTATGCAGTGGTTGACGACACACCACAAGGACATAGAATAATGGGCATAGATGGTTGAATTTATAAAGGTCAGGTTCCAACCCACAACCAACTTTTAACTAGTAAACCAATATAAGGGTATTAAAGATCCTCATAATCATATTTGATTTTGTAAGAGGCACTAGAAAAACAAGCATATCCCTAGCACCCAATGGGTCCATAGGTTTATCCATACCATGGATAGGGTACCTAGAAGTTGGTACATCTAGGATGAAACACGAAGGAAAATTGGAGACTAGGGAAGCGTTAGAAAACAACTCTACGCGATGTTTAGTTTCACTGTGGAAATCCTAGTGTAGAGAGAGGAAATCTTAATAATTAACGATTTGATATTTCATATACATTCAAAAAACACCACGCCCAAATTCATTTGCACCTACCACAAGCCAATGGAAAAACTGAAGTAGATCATACACTACTGAAAGATTGATAACGATGGCATGGATGAAGACGACCCCAAGGGAGTGTAGATCAATGAAAATAAGGGTGATCACATGGTTCAATGTAAGGATTCTACTATCACCATGTCACACTATGGCCACTTGCTAAAGAATAAGAAACATAACATCTTTACATAAGAAGCACCAAAGATAGCCATCATTGGGGACTATTGGGACTAGGACACAATCACACATGTGGTAGACTTGCTAAGAGTATGAATACCTCTTTCCTAGAAGCTTATCAAAGATGAAAGGGATTTTAGGATCCCTTGGTGCCATCAAAATTCAACTAAATCCAGATGCTAAACTTGTAAAGAGGATACCCTATCATATCAATCCCAAGTATTAGGAGTAGGTGCACAAATAATTGGAACAAATGTTAGAAGTTGGGATCATTGTCCCCGTGGAGGAGTCAAATTGGATTAACCCGAAAGTGGTACAATAAAATAAGACATGCAGCATAAGGAATTGTGTCTACCTATGTAGATTAAATGCAGCCTCTGTACATGATCAATTCTCCACACCATTTACTAATGAAGTACTGGAAAATGTGGGTGGACGTGAGGATTGTTCCTTGATAGATGGCTTCTCAGAATATCACCAGGTCTAGATTGTATAAGAAGATCAAGATAAGACAACGTTTGCAATAGAATGGGGATATTTTTCTTACACAGTAATGCCCTTCGGTTTGAAGAATGCACCCACGATATTTTCTAGGATTGTGGTCACATATTTTAAGGACTTCATTCACAAGTTTATGGAGGTATATTTAGATGATTGGAAAATGTTCATCCTATTGAAGGCGTATATGCAAGATATATGATTGATGCTATACAAATGTCACCAAATGATATAGTGGATAACTATGGAGATGATGTCTCGAGGCCCTGAGGTTGCTGATATGGAGTGTCAAGAGATTACATGACCAACAATAACCTTTTGTACAGATGGAAAACCCACTCACCACCACAGATGGTCAGAGGTTTACAGATGGCATCCACCACACCAGTTGGTTTCTGGAAGGCAATGGGCCTTGCTCCATGAGGTACAAGTCAGTATTATGGTAAGCATCATTTCAATATTTAATCCATTTGATTAAGTTGTATCTTAGATTGCTCTAGATTCCATGATATGTGCTTGGACATTATGCCTTTTTCCCTGCATTACCTTGGTGGTTGACATTGTACCCTAGTAAGTGGTATTATTTTGGAATGGGTTCACTACCGAGAACTCCCTTAATGATCAATTGTACAGTTCCTGACCATACTTACCGCTTTCCATTATTATTCCCCTCCATTTCCTTATCTCTTGGTATTTTAGGGTATATTGACCCAAGAAGGGGTTGTCCCTCATTCCATGGGAAGAAAGGGATAAAGGCCCATAGGGGTGGGTACTGGGTAAAAGATAAAATCCTTATATAAACCTTCTAGATGCTTCGCCCATGGATCACCCAAGAAAGAAATGAAACACTTATCTTTAAATAAAGGGGACCCACAATATAATAAATAAACACTTAAAAGTTTAGTTGAAGGACAAGAGGTCTCATCACAAGATGACCTATCACATCCACAAATATCTAGTGGTATGAAATTACCATCATCTAGTCACCAAACCAGGGTAATGGCTCTCAGTTGTATGGCTGGGAGAAAGGGGGTCTCATCACGAGCCAACATTCTCATTTCCATTAGGTGTTTGTGGGTGACATTGCCACTGCTTGGTCACCACGCTAGGGTAGTGAACTTCAATATCTCCTTGTGATATTATGAAAGACAATATAAAGAAAGAAATATAAAAGGAAACTGATGGGCTTTGAAAAAGTGCATTGCAGACGAAGGTACCACACACCCTCTATAAAGGCACCCATGAATGAGACACTATGACCCCTAGTATGTCATGAGCCCTATGACAATTAAGTCTTAACCCCATCCACCTCATACACTTTACATGGCTTAGAGACAGACCTCCTGGAAGCTCTCCTTGACCTAGGGAAATATCTACCCAATAGGACACCTCGTCAACCCTCCCATACTTAAGCTTGACAAGTCACATAGTGTCTTTGAGCCATTAATTGTTTGATATGGTGATATTTGATGCACATGATTGGATGGATTATTTATTGATTGGATTAAATTATCATGATGTTATGAATTGAGATCCTTGGAGGGCATGTTCATTTGTCTTTGTAGGAGCTAGTTGGTGGACATTTTTGGGAGAACAAGCCTAGCTTGGGCTTCTATGGGGCTACAAGCCCACATGTTGGATGATAGGGGCCCACATGCCAGATGAGAGAGATCAAACTTGGAAGGCCTCAAATATTACTTGGACAACATAGCCTAGCCCCCACATTCCAAACTTTTTTCCTAGGAGAGGAAAAACGTCACTTCTAGAGACATGACGCACCTAGGGGGGTTTAGGGATTGGTGGTGAGGTGCCACTCATTTACACTTAGATGTTTTGAGGAGAAGAGGGTATTCACCATGATGAGATCACTTAGATGCCTGAAACATGGCCTTTGGAGGTCCATCCATGCTTCTCCAACACCAACGAATTCCTCAAAGTGAAAAAACATGCCCTAAAGGGGTGACATCCTCCTAAAATAGGGTTTAATATGTGCAAAAAGTGAAATTTCAAGTGAATTGTTTAATATTACTTTTTTAAGGGGAAAATATTTGGGTCGTTGACCCCTAAGCTTGTGTTTTACTCCTTATTTTGTGGACAAGCTATGTTAGCTAAATTTTGTATAAATAGAGATCATAAGATCTCATTTTAATCATAACTCTCCCTCTTGTGAGAGGCTTGGTCTGAAATTTTCGGCCCTCTTGGATATTTTAGATCTTGTGCACTTTTTTTATGACTATGTTATGGATTGTTTATGGAGGAAGGCCTAGCACTAGCTTTGGATTAGGATTTCTAGCTCTTGTGGTGAATTGTCTTAGCATTTCTCTTTATATTGGTATGGTTTTTACTCTCTTGCTATCATTTTATTCAAGTCAAGTATTTTTATTCTAGGATATAGGTGGGAAGTATAAGGGAATACACCCCCACCATAGCCTTCACCATTTTATTTCTTCATCTCATTTATTACAATGGTTTGTGAAAAGAGGTATAAGGGTATACACCCTCTTAGCTCAAACCCTAGCTTAGAGAAACTTTCCTTTGGATGTAAAAGGGATTACACCCGCAAGGAGGTAGATTCTGTAAGCTCCTTGTGACTCCATTAACACAATAGTAAAGGAACTAGTCATTTATTTATTCCATTGGAAAAATAAAATATTGCATTGGGAAAAATGATTTTCGGTCATTTTTACTTCTTGCAAAGTGGATTGTTTTCCTTGTGACTTGAGCACCTCATAGAAACTAGGGTGTCCCCATCTAGGGGATAATTATTGATATTGTTACAAAATTTCATCTTTAGCCATTAGGGCTGAAGAAACCCTAACTTAATTTCTTTAATAACTCTCTTATCAACCATTGGTTTTTGCTCAAAGTTTGCACACTTACTCTCCTTTTCCTAACACACTTTTTGGAAATGTTTGAGGAGATTTTAGTGTCTGGTTTTCTTTCTATAATACTTTGAATGTTACAACATAAGGCTGATATATTTTTTGCAGACAAGTGTTTACAAAAAACTTATCTTTTATGCTAAGAGTATTGGGTTTTCATCTTGAGTTTAGCTAGTCATTTACTAGTTTTTCTCTTGCATTTTCTAATTGATCTTTAACATATATTGAGAATCTTATAGTACATTTTTATTGTTGATATATATTGTTATATACTGCTTCAAATTAGGGATAACAATCTTGACTTGTTGATCCAACTAACATATACTATTGCAAATTTTCTTTTCTTGTGTCTCGGGAATGTACAATCATCCAGAGAAGTGATATACCTATGGGGAAACAATTTATTGACTTGCAAGGCATCTCCTTCCACCTTTCACTCCACTTAGTTTTGACCTATATGGGATTCATTTACATCTATTGGTTTTGGATCCTAATCATCTTCTTGATTCAGAGGTCTTTGTTTTCAACCATGTTTATACCCCATCAAGACTTTACACCCGAGAAGAATGTACACTCATCCATGCGGGGGTGTGCAGGGGGGGGTTAACCCCCCTGCGAACTCCAGGGGAAAGTGGGCCCCCGATAGGGGTTCATGGGAAAATCCCCAGAAGGAAAAATTCCCTTGTAAATGTATACTGTAATTTCATAGTAAATATGGACCGTTCATTATAAGGTCACAGATCTAACAGTAGAAGTTATGTTAGAGTTTTCTTCCCTAGAAGGAAACCCTCTTTTATGAGGGAAATGTATTGCAACTATGTATCATTGCAAATGTTGTATTCTGAGTGAGGAGACTGTGAGAGAAAGAATAGGAAGTTACAGTGGGTGTCTTGTAGGTTGTATCCCTTCATTCGCTGGATAATAATAAAGGAAGGACCTGACCATTTCTCTGGTGGATGTAGACCACACTGGTTGAACCACGCATATCTGTGTCTCTATTGTATTGCGTATCTTCTGTGTTTTATTTCTGAATTTATTTTATTTTATTGCTCCGTGATCCTGTTTTTCTAACAACTGGTATCAGAGAGAAAGACAACTTGCAGAAAAGAGGGTTCCTGGTTTGAGTGGGGGAAATGGAGGAAGATGGAAAGTTCAGGGTCTAGAAATTTAATGGCCAAAACTACCAGTTATGGAATATGCATATGCAAGATTATTTATATTATAAGGATATATTCCTACCATTGGGTGGAATAACGAATAATCCGACAACCATGAAGGATGAAGAATGGGAGATTCTTGACAGAAAGGCTCTAGGAACAATATGGCTAAGCATGGAAGCATCAGTGGATTTCAATATTTAGAAAGAAAAGACAATAAAGGAGTTGATGGACACATTGGATAAATTGTATGAAAAACCTTAAATGTCCAATAAAGTATTTCTAATGAAGAGATTATTTAATATGAAGATTTCAGAAGGTGGTTCTGTTGCAGATCATTTAAATGAATTTAATATAGTTACTAATCAACTTAGTTCTATAAAAGTTGTCTTTGATGATGAGGTTAGGGATATTGTAATCTTGTGCTCATTGTCAGAAAGATGAAACGGCTTGGTCATGGCTATAAGTAACTCTGTCTCTGGTTCAAACACTTCAAAATTTTATGATGTTGTTGGTGTTATCCTTAGCGAGGAAATGCAACAGAAAAGAACAGGTGAGACATCAGGTAATGAATTGAACATGGAGAACAGGGGAAGACAAAAGGATAGAGGAAAGGGCTCGAGAAACTTTGGGAATTCTAAAAATGGAAGATCCAAATATAGACTTTTAAAGATAGAGTGTTGGAATTGTGGGAAGAAAGGACATCTGAAGAAATATTGCAAATCTCCAAAGAAACAAAGAGATGGACAACAGGAGAAAAATCAGGAAGAAAATGTAACGGGTGATGTGTTACACGATGCTTTGATTCTTTCTGTAGATAATATTTTTGAGTCTTGGGTAGTAGATTCATGGGATTCATTTCATGCCACACCCCATATGAAACATTTTCTAGATTATGTTCAAGGTGATTTTGGACAAGTTCATTTGGGTGATGATGCACCATGCAAAATTGTTGGAATGGGAAAGGTAAAAATAAA
>SNQJ01S0058635.1:158466-176503 GCA_010110895.2 Picea sitchensis
TCTAGAACCAGAGATTCTCCTAGATGGAGGGAGAAGACTATGATGATTACTTGTTCCAATAAACTAGACTTATCTTTACATGATTCATTATATCATCCGCAACATCCATGAGTTGGAGTTCTACATCAGATGAATGCAAAGAATGTTCTCTAGATAAATTGAATAAAGAGCATACGAAAAGAAATCTCAAGACTTTGAGACATACTAGAAAGAGACTCTTGTACGCAAATAGAAGAAGATAACTTGGTGGAGAACCTCTAGTGCATAGCAGAAGCATGGTGAATATTTCCTATAAACATCAAGATGACTACTCAGTAGATCAGATCTCATGATGACAGAAAAAGTGCCACATAGATATGTTCTAGCTTTCCAACTTGATATACTCTATTTTTCAGATCTACATGAAGCCTTCACAGTGTTCTAGACTAAAGTACATTTGAAATAAAGCATTAAATTATCCATGATGAAGTCCAGAAAGAAGAAAATGACTCTCCAATACATATCTCCACAGATGAGCAGATAAGCAGACATTTTGGTAAAGCTTCTATCCAAGATGAAAGAGTTTGTGTACTCAAGCTAGAGCTTGTGGAAACAACTTCCTTCTTATTGAAAAAGGAAGAAATTACTCTCTAAGTTAGGAGGGAGCACTAAAAACATTATTGAAGACATTCATCTTTAAATTTGAAAAATAGTCCATCTTATACAAATGCTTTCCTATTCGGAAAGTGGATTGAGACTTCTGACAGACAGTGAGTTCCCATTGTGGTTAATGTGGGAGGTAGTCTGATTGTTGATGTATCATAGACAGTGACTTCCCATTGTGGTTAACATGGGGAGTGGTCTAGGGCAGTCTCTCTTCTTGAGGGTTACTCAAGAAGAGTGGCCCGCCTCACTGGACAACGATTTCTTATTGTGGTTAACATGAGGAATGGTCTGTTTTGGAGGTTGATGCAGGAAAGTGTTTTCCTCTTGTGGTTAACAGAGGAAATGGTCTGGACAGTCATTCCTTAGGGTTTATACATTCTCTCTAGGGTGCACTTTGATTAGTGTAGGAGGAATGGCCCAGGGTGGGGAATGGTCCAGGCTCAACAATCAGGGACAAACATTCCTTAGGGTTTATACAT
Organism: Picea sitchensis; assembly: GCA_010110895.2. Classification (NCBI taxonomy): domain Eukaryota; kingdom Viridiplantae; phylum Streptophyta; class Pinopsida; order Pinales; family Pinaceae; genus Picea; species Picea sitchensis. The sequence goes on from SNQJ01S0058635.1 coordinate 159,591, forward strand.
TCTCTCCAGGGTGCACTTTGATTAGTGTAGGAGGAATGGCCCAGGGTGGGGAATGGTCCAGAATTAACATTCCTTAGGGCTATACATTCTCTCCAGGGTGCACTTTGATTGGTGTAGGAAGAATGACCCAGGGTGGGGAATGGTCCATGTTCAGAAGACAGGACAATTATTCTTCCTTGTTTGAGAAGAATAGTCCAGATATCTCATTTTTCTACTCTGAGGGTAGATATTCTTTCATATCTCACAGACGTGAGTGAAAGATTGGCCCAAATAATTCAATTTATATCATAACATTGTTTTTGTGCAGGTTGCTATCAGATGTTTGTTATGAAGACAATAGATGTAGACTACTATGGTGGATATGTTCCACTGTTCCTGAGGTAGATATTCTTTCAGAGCTCACAGATGTGAGTGAAATATTGGCCTAGATGATTCAGTTTATGTCATAACATTGTTTCTATGCAGGGTGCTATCAAATGTTTGTTATGAAGACTATATGATAGTAGATGAAGACTATTGTGGTGGATATGTTCCACTATTCATAACTATACATTGTTGATCAAGTACTTGTGTGTTACTTGGTGTGGTAGTGAACCACTGGATTGTAGTTATGTACTACTATGGATAGACACAATTGTGTTCTATTTTTTCTCTAATTGCCTTGAAGACTATCAACAGTTTATTGGAAATAATCACCATCCAGACGAATGATGAACAGAGATTTTCCAGACGAAAATTGGTTAAGAGAATTTACTCCTCTAGATTATAGGAGTGGCTCTTGTATCACTCTATGGTGTGAGTGACTTATCTAGCATCATGTCTAATTACTTAGATGAAGTATGGTTTCGAGAGATGATACAACTGATGGTGGTGGTGATGCTCATGGTCTAGTCATGAGATAGTCTAGACGACTATATTGATGCTACTGGGTAAATGGTATATTTTTTGTGTTCAAGACCATTAATTGTAATACCTCCTTAGATAGGAGGGAGTGTTAATATTATGGTAGTTGCGGGAGGTATTTAACTCCACGTGTGAACCTGACGAGAATAGAAGAGTCCAAAAAGAAAGAGAAAACCCTAATGAGTTGGATAATAACCCTAGAAGTCTTGTCGGCTTAAGAATATAATTTATATTAGGTTATTAGCCTCCAAGAGAAGAAGTCGGCCAGAAACAATAATACTATATTGAACAGACACATATCCAGAAGGAGAAGTTGTCCCTAACAAATCTGGCAGAACTAGTATAAATACAACGCGCCAGTTCTCATTTGACACATCTTAGAATTGCAGTTCCCAATTGGTGCGCACTGCAGTTTCCAGTTTGGTGCACACATGTGGAGGAGGGTTGCAGGTGCAGTTGTAGCAGCAGCTAGTTTTCAGTATTGGCTTGGACTATCTCTTAGCTAGGGTTTGGACTATCTTATCAGCTATTGTTGGTATGCTATCCTTGGAGGAAGATGTGTTACACCTTGTTTGGCTATCTAGCGTAGGGTTTGCTTCTAGAGGAATTATCAGTCAAGGTTAAGGTGCTCGGAGGGTGGCTTAGACCTATGGTTGGGTGACAAGGGTATCATCAATGGTAAAATGAGCACACAATCTTCTATATTCTAACAGTATGGTGACAATAGGACTATCAAACAATGGTGGGGGCATCAGAGCATTTTCCATTTCTCTTACTCTATATTTTAAAATAAAATTTTCATTCTCTACATATCCAATTGAAATTTTTAAAGCTTCTCATGTGGCCTCATGGAACTCTGTGACCTTGGAGGGTAGAACCCCATGAAAGTCAAATTTTGAATTCCATTTTTCTCGAATATTCTTATTTCTTACATTGATATTCTCAATAACTAACTTTCTTGAATTTTTGTTGAATGTGGCACGATGCAGGATAAGAGACTCCTCTTCAAATATGATTGGCTTGAGTGGCCAATTTTCTTGCAATTGTCCTGCTTTCTTGTAGCCTCTTCTCTTCACCTACAAATTCTATTTATTCAATATTTACATCAAGTTCCATGTCTTCCAAGAAAATTTCATCTCCAAGTATGTATTCACTTTCTCCCTCTTTATTTGTGCCTCTTTTCCTCTTACTAACAATTGGGATTTTATGGGGCTTCTCAAGATTTACCTTAGGAGGGTTTTTTTCTCCTCCGTCATCAGAATTATCCATCGAGGACTTTATTTTTTCTTGAACTGAATTCTAATGTTTTCCTTTGGGTAGGAATATTTTTTTAGAAACATTTGGGGACCGTGAATTTCTCTCATTCACAACTCTTCCTCGTTGTATGTGTTGATCGATTGTACTGATGACTATCTCAATATATTCTTGCAATTTTTCTACAGGTAACCCTTGAGGGTTTTGACTATCACCTTGTTCTTCTCCAAACAATAATGTTTTGGAAAATGATACATTATATCCTACAAATGTCATGTGTGTCATAAATAACTAACTAGGGTCTAAACCCTTTATTTAATTTTCTTTCTTGAAATTGAATAGATCAAACTGAGTTGATATTTCGTTAAGATGTGTAATGCTTTTTATAGTTATTTCCCCAATTTTCCATGGTAATGGGATGACCTGCTTTTCCTTTTTTTGTTGAAGAAATGGGCCCAAAATTTATGTTGTTTACATATATCAACTATACATATTTTATCAGAAACATAGTATGGCAGGTATGAAGGTTTCTCATGTGAACAATAGAGTCTAATAGCACTAAAATTTTCCATGGCTTCAAAACTTCCTTTCTTGTCTAAGAAATATGTTTCTACCAGGGATAATATAAATGTATTGGGTCCATGGATTAGCCTTTTAAAAGAAGATATGAAAGCATTGTTCACTTCATATAAGTGGTATGCGGCCTTTTGTTTTCAAAGTTCAAGGTACCACATTTGTACAAGGTTGAATTTACAATTAACCTTCGTGTCTATTGTAGGCCATTGAATATGTGACAATATGTCATGGTGAAAATCAAATATGAAGACATATAAAATGTCTTATTTTTTCATAAATTTCCCAGTTGAAAATATAACTCACTGGAAATACTCCTTTCCTAGTCAAATATTGTGTTTTCATGAATTGAAAAGTACAGTATATATAGAGCGAGCATAGGAACAATAGCCATCGATTCTTGTCAAGTTATTCTAGCGAATAACCACACCATTTCTCGGTACATGTTTTTTAATGAACATACCTGAATATTTGAGAGATCTTTAGGAAACATCGTTGGGCCTTCAAGGTAGTCATGTAGGAGTTTGAATCGTCCTTTCTTTGTCTTCAATAAGTCCTCAAATTTGATGCTTTTGAAAATCATCGTTAGTTCAGGGATATTGAAAATCCTTTTAAAAGTTGAGGGAGCTAAAGAAATGGGTGATTCTCCTTGTAATTGAACAATTTTTTGTTCCTTGTCAAACTTGTTGATACACCATGAAATTAATTCTTTGAAGTCATAAATTTCTAGAATGCAACCTGCCGATGAAATTCCTAATTTCCAAATCTTGTTTGAATTTTTTTTCAGGGATGGTAATGTAGAATAATACATGTATGTTTTTGACCACTAAAATATTTGGTCTTCTCGTCCCAAAAGGTTGGTAGTATCTCCGTAGAATTGTTCCTTTCTTTGAGCTATCATACTTAACCAAGGTGGAAGACTTAATCAAAAACTTTTTTCAAATTAGTATTATCAAAATATACGTGTTTATCTTAACATGTTCTGGGGCTCTTAACTCAAGGATTTTTAATGAGAATCAATACTAAAATTTATGGGAAGTTGTCTCGAGAATATCGACATTAATAATGATATTAAAACTTATATGAGTGGTAGTCATTTTCAGAAAGTGTAATTTAATGCACATTGGGAAGCATGACAAGACATAACATAAACCATCGCAGGGTGGCAGACAATTGGGAGAGCAGATGAGCGGGACAATGGGAGATCGGGGTAAGCGGGGATAGAGACAATAGAATGATAGAAGTATTGGGATGACGGGATGGTAGGATGATGGGATGACAAAACAATGGGGTAAGGGGAGTATCAAGAGAGTGGGCGAGCGAAATTGCGAAACAATGGGGTAGCAGGGAATCAAGACACTTGGGGTAGTACTCCACACCCATAGACAAACATCCTCTCTCCAAAATAAATATAAGTGTGGGTGCATAATAAGTGTCACATAAATTAAGTGAGCATTGTGTGGGTCATGAAAGTTAGGGGTGACAAGGTAACCTATTAGAAACCCATGATGATCTTGAAATTTTCTAAGTATGGAGGAAATTTGGAATGAAATGTAGAAGGAAAATTACATGAGTTTTATCCACACTCGTAAGTCAACAATCGCTTTGAGATTTTGATCTAATACTTTATTAAAATTTCTAAAGTCCATGAGAATATTATTAGGTTTATTAACTTCTACCAATAGTTATAAGCGCATTTCCATGGCATTAAAAAATAATAAATATATTAATTTTCAAGAGAGGTTTACTTTATATTGAAAGTCATTATTAGTCCCTGTCGAAGGCCAAGGGACTATATCGATGAGTCGGGCATTGACTCACTATTAGTTTACCCTTTGAATTCAATTTTTCCTAGAATTTCCAAGGTTGAAGATAGGGAATTATTAATAATAATTTTATTGAAATTAAAATAAATTCCAAAATTTTATTTTTCTACGTTTCTATTGGATTTAAACTTCAATCCCTTATTGCGGAGGTAGTGTAATGTATTAATGGGTTCTCCATCTCTCCAATGCTATGTGGTGGTGTTCATTAATATAGTTCTCCCTCTCCAATACGGTTCTCGATCTTGAACTGTGTGGCAATGTTTGATTCTCCATCTCCAAAGCTCCACGATGGCACATTGATGGTAGGATAATAATATTTTACACATAAAAAAATAGTTAATCCATAAAATAGTTAATATGTTTGACAGAGTTTAATTAATGCAATCCAACCCATTCTCGTTTTCATTTCTTGATCCCCAAAACCAATATGGCTCTGTCTCCACTCAATCTCCTTTTGCAGGGTCTTCTAATATAGTCCCTTAAGGTTGCATCTTTGGCATGGACGTCACATTCAGTGATCCAAATTTTATGAGCATAACATTACGAATACAAATTATAATTAAAATATGCTTAACAAATAATAATAGAGATACAGTAAAATTGGTTTCATTCAATAAGGAAATAAGCTAAAACTATAAAATGCAGCAGAAAATAAGCTTGTTGGAATGGTGGCAACTTATCTCTAAGAAGAGATATGACAGTTGTGCTCATTCACCAGAAGATGATTAAAATGATTCTCTGAGGGAATTTTCAAAATAAGCATGAATTCCAAAACCCTATATATCCAAAAGGCTAACCCTAGGAGATGAAGCACCAAAATTCATGTGGGCCTCATTGGGGTAAGTTAGTACATCAACTTTCCAGGGTCGTAACTTTTTCATACGATCTTCGTTTTAGGTGCATGATAGCCCTTTGGAAAGGTCTATATGAGGACTACACATTTTTCCATCAAAATCTAAATCCAATTATTTTCTAACTGTGGAGAGCCCTAAAAGCGTTGTTTAGGGCCTCAAAATGACCCCGGAAGTTAGGGACCCGAAAACTAGGAAAAAATTGCCAAAATGAACCAATTGGAATAGGTGGGAGGCTATTGAAATCCATATGGATCAATCCTCCCCCCTTAGTAATAAATGGTCTCCATTGCATTGATTTCCCCCATTAGATGAGGAAATTTCTGTTGAATTTAACCCCTTGTGAGCCACTTGCCTTGGTGCAGGAGCTACCCTGCTTTGACAACTCAATAAAGCTGGATATTTTGTTGTTGAGTGCCATTGACCTGTTTGTCCACAATATGATCACTGGATGCTTGTTTCATGTAGTCAGGTTTGATCTCTGTTGGTGTCAACTATTCTACTATCTCTGAGGTGCCCAATAATGGTGGGAAATATGTTTAAAGGAGAGCCACATTGAACATTGGGTGCATGCCAAGGAAAGGGGGAATGTTGAGATCAAAAGAATTGTCACTCACAACCTTGGTGATGGTGTAAGGTCCATAACAGAGTGGGAAAAGATTGATGGGGCCCTATAAGGCGTTCTTTCTGCAAGTGCAAACAAACTTTGTCTCCCACCTAAAACTTATGTGGCACCCAATGTTGATCATGGAGCTACTTGTACTTGGCATTGGATTTCTGTAAAATATATTGAACCTGTTGGCGGATGTGTTGGATCCTCTCAATGAACTAGGTGAATTTTTTATCTTTAGTTGGAGTAGGGGATGATTCGACCGAGGTGGCTACAAGGGGCAATGCAACATCCATGGGACCCACTGGTTGGAATCCCAACCCACCTAAAAGGGGGTGTGGTCGAATGAGCTATGTAGGGATCAGTTGTAGCTATGTTGAACATAGGTAAGATTCCCATCCCATGTACGAGGGTTCATGGAATTGTACATTTGTATGATATGCATGATCATCCGATTGACGACCTCCATTTAGACATATGTCTAGGGGTGGAAAGCAGTGGATTTGGTGAGCTTGGTGTCCAACAATGACTAGAGGCTCGACCAAAATGTGTTGAGGAATCGATTGTCCCAATCTGAGACAACATTTTGTGGGATTCCAAAATGTACCCATACTCATTCAAAGAATATCTTGGTAATGGCCTCTGTTGTGATGCTCTTCTTACAGGATACCATAATCGCTATCTTGGAAAAGCGATCAACAACCACAAAAACACAGTCATTTCCCCTCTTGGTGGGCGGAAGGCTTGACATGTAGTCCATTGAGATGGATTCCCATGGCTTGTCAGGAGTAGGAAGATGGGTGTACATGCCTTGTTTCTTAGTGGTTGGTTTGGAAATAGCATAGGAAGTGCAGGACCTTATATATTTTCCCACATCTTGTCGAAATGTTGGCTAGTAGAAATGTTTCTGCACTACTGCCACTATCTTTTCAACGCCGAAGTGTCATGCCAACCAACTGTAGTGGGATTCCCAAATCAGCTTTGATTGCTCGCTTGATGGAACACAGAGATGGCCCATATGGCACAACAACCTATCCTAAAGATGGAAATTAGTGACAATTGAGTTTGCACCCAACATTTAGTAGGTGGTGGCGAAGTCAGGGTCTATCTCATAGAGGTGGGGCCATCTAGAAGTATCGTGGCCACAAGAGTCTAGCACGGTGGTGAGTGTCACGTATGGATGGCAGATGAGGAAAACATCAAATCAATTTCTACTTCTTTTTTTATTCTTGATGTTGAGGTGGAACTGCTGCAAGTATGTGGACCACTTCTGATGGAGGTCATTCTGTAATTTTCCTTGTGTCTGCATGAACTATAGTGGCTTATGATCAATGTGGATGATTGTCTCCTTCCCAATAATGTAATGTCTCCACTGGTAACAGACTTTCATAATGGAGTACATTTCTTTGTCATATGTAGGGAACTTACGGAAAACATCTGATAGTTTCTCACTATGATAGGCCATGGGGTGGTCATGCTAAGCGAGAAAGACACCAACAACATAGTCTGAAGAATTTGTCTCGATATCAAAGGGCTACTGCAGGTCTGGTAATGAAAGTAATGGGTTTGAGCACAAGCGTTGCTACAAATGATAGAACGTTTGTTGTTGGGATAGGACCCATACAAAGTTTTCCTTACCGCCACACCTAGTTACTTGGTTGAGGGCCCATACAATATGGGAGAATCCCAACATGAAGTTGCAATAGAAATTGGCAAGGCCCAAGAATCTTTTAATCTCAATGAGTGTGGTTGGGGTTGGCCAGTCACAGATGACCTGGATCTTGGCCGAATTCACATGTACACCATGATAATCAACAATGTAGCATAGGTAATGGACCTTGTCCATGCCAAAGGAGTATTCTTCTAAGTTGGCATATAGCTTGTGTTGTTGCAGGGTATGCAAAACCTATTGAATATGCTGCAAGTATTTCGCCCAAGTCTTTTTGTAGATGATGATGTCATTCAGATACACCACTACAAAAGTATTGGTGAAAGGTCGCAGGATATCGTCCATCATCCTCATGAATGTGGTTGGAACATTTTTCAAATGGAAGGGCATGACTATCCATTCAAAAAGACCTTCCTTTGACTATGGGGATTCCCTAGTGGTTGTGAGGCGCTCAAGGAATAAGGAAACAAATCCACTTTGCAATAAGTAAAAATGACCAAAAATCATGTTTCCCAATGCAAAATTTTATTTCTCCAATTAAAAAAATTAATGACTAGTGCCTTTACTATTGGGTTAATGGAGTCACAAGGATCTTATAGAAGATACCTCCTTGGGGGTGTAAGCCCTTTTATTTACCAAGGAAAGTTTCTCTAAGATAGGGTTTGAGCTAAGAGGGTGTATGCCCTTATAGTTCTCTTAGCAAACCCTTGTAATAAATGAGATGAAGAAATAAAATGGTGAAGACTATGGTGGGGGTGTATGTCATTATACTTCCCACCTATCTCCTAGAATAAAAATACTTGACTTGAATAAAATGATAACAAGCGAGTAAAAACCATACCAAGATCAAGATAAATGCTAAGACAATTCACCACAAGAGATAGAAAGCATCATCCAAATCTAGCGCTAGGCCTTCCTCCATCAACCATTCATAACATAACCATAAAAAAAAGTGCGCAGGAGATACAATAAATAGGAGGGATGAAAATTCCATACCGATCCTCTCACAAGAGGGAGAGTTATGATTAAAATGAGATCTTATGATCTCTATTTATACAAAATTTAGCTAACATAGCTTGTCCACAAAATAAGGAGTAAAACAAAATATTATGGGTCAACAACCCTAATCATTCCCCCTTAATAAATTAATATTAAACAATTCACTTGAAATTTCACTTTTTGCACATATTAAACCCTAATCTAGGAGGACGTCACCCATTTAGGGGACGTTTTTCCACTTTGAGGAAGTCATTGGTGTTAGAGAAGCATGGATGGGAATACAAAGGCCATTTCTCAAGAGTATAAGTGATATCATCATGGTGAATACCCTCTTCTCCTAGAAACTTCTAAGTGTACATGAGTGGCACCTCACCACCAAGACCTAACCCCCCTAGGTGTGTGATGTCTCTAGAAGTGATGTTTTTCCTTTCTTAGGAAAAACGTTTGGCATGTGGGGTCTAGGCTATGTTTTCCAAGTCATATTTGATGCCTTCCAAGTTTGATCTCTCTCATCTAGCATGTGGAACCCTGTCATCCAACCTGTGGAATTGTATCCCCATGGAAGCCCAAGCTATGCTTTCTCTCCCAAAATTGTCCACCAGCTAGGTCCTACAAATCTAAATGAACACACCCTCCAAGGATCTCAAGTCATAACATCATGATAAGTTAATCCAATCAATAAACAATCCATCCAAGCATGTGCATCAAAGATCACCATATCAAATAATTAACATCTCAAAGACACTATGTGGCTTGTTAAACTTAAGTATGGGAGGGTTGATGAGGTGTATTATTAGGTAGATATTGTCATAGGTAAAGGAGAGCTTCCAAGAGGTCCCTCTCTAAGCCATGTAAAGTGTATGAGGTGGATGGGGTTAAGATTCAATGGGAATAGGGCTCATCACATACTAGGGGTCATAAGGTCTCATTCATGGGTACCTGTGTAAAGGGTGTGTTGTACCTTCGTCCACAATGCACTTTTTCCAAGCCCGTCATTTTCCTTTTATCTTTCTTTATTTATATTTTCTTTCATAATAGCACAAGGAGAGATTGAATCTCACTACCCTGGCATGGTGACCAGGTGGTGGTAATATCACCCACAAACACCTAATGGAAATGAGAAGGTTGGCTCGTGATTAGACCCCCTTTCTCCCATCCATGCAATTGAGATCCATTACCCTAGTTTGGTGACCAAATGATGGTAATGTCATACCACTAGATATTCATGGACGTGATAGATCGGCTCATGATGAGACCTCATATCCTTCAACTAACCTTTCAAGAGTTTCTTTATTATATTGTGGGTCCCCTTTATTTCAATATAAGTGTTTAATTTATTTCTTGGGTGATCCATGGGCGAAGCATATGGAAGTCTTATATAAGGCTTTTATCTTTTACACAACACCAAGCCCTCTCGAACTTTAGCCTCTTCTTCCCATAGAAAGGGGTACAACCCCTTATTGGGTCAATATACCCTAAAATCCCAAGAGATAAGGAAATGTATGGGAATAATGATGGAAAGTGGTAAGTATGGTTGGGAACGGTATGATGGGAGTTCCTAGTAGCAAACCCATTCCCAAAGAAGACCACTTACTAGGGAACAATGTCAACCACCAAGGTGAAGTAGGGAAAAAGGCATAATGTCCAAGCACATATCATGGAATATAGAGAAATATAAGATACAACATAATCAAATGGATTAAATATTGAAATTATGCTTACCATAATACTTATTTGTACCTCATGGAGCAAGGTCCACTGCCTTTCAGAAGACAACTAGTATGGTGGATGCCATCTGTAAACCTGTGACCATCTATTGTGGTGAGTGGGTTTTCCATCTGTGAAAAAGGGTATTGTTGGTCATGTAATCTCTCGCCCTTCCATATATGAAACCTAAGGGCCTCGAGAAATCATCTCCTTAGTTATCCACTAAATGGGGGTAACTTCTGGCTCCTACTTGGGGACATGTTCTCACCGTAGAGTGCATGAGAACTGCAACATCTCCTGGTAGACTTGTTCCTGCAAGGAAACATTAAATCGTCAAGTGTGGGATGGTCTACTCATCCTTTTTCTCATATGATCATAATCCAAACCAGTTAAGCCTCAAAAACAAAATTTTGACATTTAAAAAAAAAATCCTAGACTAAGCATGAAATCAATATGCAAGTAGAGTAAAATGAAAATAAAATGCATCTAAACTAGTATGAGAAATCAAGATGAAAATGCAAGGAATCAAAATGACTTACCTACTTACCTGGGGCACAGGTCCTGAAGAAGACATGTGCCCTGGATGTGAGGTTGGAGAAGAGACCCATCTACTAGTAATGGCATATTTCTCTCGTCTAATGCTGCCAGATAGCACCCTTTTTTGTCAAACTTCTTCTTGATGATGTAAGGGACAAACCATGAATTGTTATCTTTTTGTTCATATCTAGGTTTTCCCTTTCTTTTGTCCCACATGAGCACAATAATTCCTTCATTGAAATCAATTCAAGGTGTATTCTTATCACATGGAGGCTTTGTGTGGACTGTATCTTTGACGATTTATTCATGTTTCTTATCTTCCTTATTCAAAATTTGGATAGACCCTGTCTCCTTCCCATGGTATTTTGGAATTTTGTCTTTGTATTGATATGTCCATGGAAGAAGCATGTCTATGGAGTCCTCTTGCATAAAAGGTAGCTCATATGGATCATACTCAATGGTCTATGGGAGTACATCATAATCACATTCGTTGGCATAATTGGGACCATCAGGGTCCATCATGTCTCTATCAACTTTCTCTCGATTGCATAGTATCTGAAAAGTTCCATCCCCCATAGGAATGTGTGCATGGATGAGATCCATGCTAAGGAAACCACCAAGAGCAGTAAACCATCTCCTAGATAAAATCAGCCGCCAAGCATCTGGAATGTCAATCACTACTATGTCCATGAGAATTTTGATATGTGGAAAGTCAAACAAGAAAACCTCATCATCCTCACATACCTTGATGACTTTGACCCTTTTGGAATCAATATTTTTTGCTAGCAAAGTAAATAGGTTGATCGATGTTCCCCTTGTTGAGTTTCACGAGTATAGTTCCCAATGCAATGGATGACGCGTCCACATGGATATGGAATATCTTTGTCCAATATGGAAATACCAAGATTGGTGTAGTTACCAAATTTTTCTTCAATGTATCCAAGGCCTCCTGAAATTATTGTGTCTATACATACTTCATATCTTTGTGCAATAGCTTCTTTAATGGTGCATTGGCCTTTGTGTAATTGTGGATGAATCACCTATAATACCTTGTGTCCCAGTGTGGCATGCAGTTCTCTGACTGATGTGGGATTCAACATAAACAATATCACGACAATATTTGATTGGTCTGTTATAGCATAAGTTGTAGGTTGGGAAAATACCGACTCAACCATGGAACAAATTCTATAACCTAGGAATCCTACACCCAATGTCACCTTGATGTAGGTCCCACACTTCAAGGGTGACTAGGTCACTCTAGGAAGGCGATCTCGATGACCCTAGGGAGATTTAGATGGAAATGAATCCCCTATAGGTCAATTATAAGTGGAGTGAAAGGTGTAATGAGATTCCTTGCAAGTCAAGAAATTGTTTCCCCATAGGTATAACACTTCTTCGGATGATTGTACCTTCCCGAGACACAAGAAAAGACACTTTACAATAGTATATGTTAGTTGGATCAACAAGTTAATATTTTTGTCCCTAAATTGAAACAATAGATAAAAATATATATCAGCAAGAAAAAGGTACTATAATCTGCTCAATAGATGCTAAAGATCAAGTAGAAAATGCAAGAGAAAAACTAGTAAATGACTAGCTAACTCAAGATGAAAAACCAATATTCTTAGCATAAAATATAAGGCTGTTGTAAACACTTGTGTGCAACAAATTATATCAGCCTTATGGATGTAACATTCAATGTTTATAGAAATAAAATCAGCCACTGAAATCTCCTCAAACTTTTCCAAAAAGAGTATTAGGACAAGGAGAGTAAGTCTGCAAACTTTGAGTGAAAACCAATGGTTGATAAGAGAGTTATTAAAGAAAGTAAGTTAGGGTTTATGCAGCCGTAATTTCTGAAGATGAAATTTTGTAAAATAATAAATAAGTAGCCCCTATATGGGGATGCCCTACTGGTTGTGAGGCGCTCAAGGAATAAGGAAAACAATCCACTTTGCAATAAGTAAAAATGACCAAAAATCATGTTTCCCAATGCAAAATTTTATTTCTCCAATGCAACAAATCAATGACTAGTGCCTTTACTATCGGGATAATGGATTCACAAGGATCTTATAGAATATACCTCCTTGGGGGTGTAAGCCCTTTTACTTCCCAAGGAAAGTTTCTCTAAGATAAGGTTTGAGCTAAGAGGGTGTATGCCCTTATACTTCTCTTAACAAACCCTTGTAATAAATGAGATGAAGAAATAAAATGGTGAAGGCTATGGTGGGGGTGTATTCCATTATACTTCCCACCTATCTCCTAGAATAACAATACTTGACTTGAATAAAATGATAGCAAGAGAGTAAAAACCAGACCAAGATCAAGAGAAATGCTAAGACAATTCACCACAAGAGATAGAAACCATCATCCAAAGCTAGTGCTAGGCCTTCCTCCATCAACCATTCATAACATATCCATAAAACAAGTGCACAAGAGATAAAATATACAGGAGGGATGAAAATTTCAGACCAATCCTCTCACAAGAGGGAGAGTTATGATTAAAATGAGATCTTATGATCTCTATTTATACAAAATTTAGCTAACATAGCGTGTCCACAAAATAAGGAGTAAAACAAAAGATTATAGTTCAACAACCCTAATCATTCCCCCTTAACAAAGTAATATTAAACAATTCACTTGAAATTTCACTTTTTGCACAAATTAAACCCTAATTTAGGAGGACATCACCCATTTAGGGGATGTTTTTCCACTTTGATGAAGTCGTTGGTGTTGGAGAAGCATGGATGGGAATGGCCATGTCTCAAGAATCTAAGTGATATCATCATGGTGAATACCCTCTTCTCCTAAAAATTTCCAAGTGTACATGAGTGGCACCTCACCACCAAGACCTAACCCCCCTAGGTGTGTCATGTCTCTAGAAGTGATGTTTTTCCTCTCCTAGGAAAAACGTTTGGCATGTGGGGTCTAGGCTATGTTTTCCAAGTCATATTTGATGCCTTCCAAGTTTGATCTCTCTCATCTGGCATGTGGAACCCTGTCATCCAACCTGTGGAATTGTATCCCCATGGAAGCCCAAGCTATGCTTTCTCTCCCAAAATTGTCCACCAGCTAGGTCCTACAAATCTAAATGAACACACCCTCCAAGGATCTCAAGTCATAACATCATGATAAGTTAATCCAATCAATAAACAATCCATCCAAGCATGTGCATCAAAGATCACCATATCAAATAATTAACATCTCAAAGACACTATGTGACTTGTTAAGCTTAAGTATGGGAGGGTTGATGAGGTGTCTTATTAGGTAGATATTGTCATAGGTAAAGGAGATCTTCCAAGAGGTCCCTCTCTAAGCCATGTAAAGTGTATGAGGTGGATGGGGTTAAGATTCAATGGGAATAGGGCTCATCACATACTAGGGTTCGTAGTGTCTCATTCATGGGTACCTTTGTAGAGGGTGTGTTGTACCTTCGTCCGCAATGCACTTTTTCCAAGCCCATCATTTTACTTTTATATTTCTTTATTTATATTTTCTTTCATAATAGCACAAGGAAATATTGAACCTCACTACCCTAGCATGGTGACCAGGTGGTGGCAATGTCACCCACAAACACCTAATGGAAATGAGAAGGTTGGCTTGTGATGAGACCCCCTTTCTCCCATCCATGCAATTGAGATCCATTACCCTGGTTTGGTGACCAGATGATGGTAATGTCATACAACTAGATATTCATGGATGTGATAGATCAGCTCGTGATGAGACCTCATATCCTTCAACTAACCTTTCAAGAGTTTCTTTATTATATTGTGGATCCCCTTTATTTCAATATAAGTGTTTAATTTATTTCTTGGGAGATCCATGGGCAGAGCATATGGAAGGTTTATATAAGGCTTTTATCTTTTACCCAACACCAAGCCCTCTCGACCTTTAGCCTCTTCTTCCCATAGAATGGGGTACAACCCCTTCTTGGGTCAATATACCCTAAAATCCCAAGAGATAAGGAAATGTAGGGGAATAATGATGGAAAGTGGTAAGTATGGTTGGGAACGGTATGATGGGAGTTCCCAGTAGCAAACCCATTCCGAAATAAGACCACTTACTAGGGCACAATGTCAACCTCCAAGGTGAAGTAGGGAAAAAGGCATAATGTCCAAGCGCATATCATGGAATCTAGATAAATATAAGATGCAACATAATCAAATGGATTAAATATTGAAATGATGCTTACCATAATACTTATTTGTACCTCATGGAGCAAGGCCCACTGCCTTTCGGGAGCGAACTAGGTGGATGCCATCTGCAAACCTGTGACGATCTGTTGTGGTGAGTGGGTTTTCCATTTGTGCAAAAGGGTATTGTTGGTCATGTAATAGCTCGCCCTTCCGTATATGAAACCTAAGGGCCTCAAGACATCATCTCCTTAGTTATCCACTAAATGGGGGTAACTTCTAGCTCCTACTTGGGGACATGTTATCACAGTAGAGTGCATGAGAACTGCAAAATCTCTTGGTAGACATGTTCCTGCAAGGAAACATTAAACCGTCAAGTGGAGGATTGCCTACTCATCCTTTTTCTCATATGATCATAATCCAAACCAACTAAGAATCAAAAACAAAATTTTGACATTTAAAAAAAAATATCCTAGACTAAGCATGAAATCAATATGCAAGTAGAGTAAAATGAAAATGAAATGCATCTAAACTAGTATGAGCAATCAAGATGAAAATGAAGGGAATCAAAATGACTTACCTACTTACCTAGGGCATAGGTCTTGAAGAAGGCATGTGCCATGGATGTGAGGTTGGAGAAGAGACCCATCTGCTAGTAATGGCATCTTTCTCTCATCTAATGCTGCCAGATAGTACCTTTTTTTGTCAAACTTCTTCTTGAAGATTGTTGAGTCTCCATTTTGACACTTATAATACCCTCTATTACCCCCTATCCTAGCCCATTTTACCTATGTTATGAGTATAAAATTGATCGTTACCTCCATAGATACAATTAATGACCTTGTTCATGTGCATAGAGAGGTAACATATGATTGAGGCATATTTTGTTTAATTTTCTTGAGTTAATTCGATTAAAATGCTTGATTTTGTATAATCCCAATTGTTTTACTCCTAAGTAGTCTATTTTGGTACCTCAACATTGATACGGTACCAACAGACCCGCACAACAGTGACCTGGTACCAATAGAATTGATCCGGTACTGCCCTGAGCTATTTCGGTACCAAACAACTATGCCTATTCTGGTACCAGTACAACTGAGCTATTCTGGTACCAAACAATTGCACCTATTTTAGTACCAAACGATTGTGTGTATTACAGTACCAGACGACTGTGTGTATTCTAGTACCAATTGTTATTTCCAGAAATCATTTGTTGGACGAGTTTGTTGTTGAAGATTCCAAGAAATCAGTTGGATTGAAGTCTCCAAATTGGTTTTGATATCATGATAGACTTCGTCACTCATGCACTTCGTGTCATGAGGATGAAGTCCATTCCTAAAGATACGATATGAATTTCCAATTATAATATTTTAAAAATAGTTTGATGCTTATCCTTAGATCTGGATCATATCAATTCACCTTCTTTATAAGGGATACTATATAGAAGATAAGATACACATGTGTACGTATTGATGTAATGAAGCAGTAGTAAGAACCAAATGATGCATATTGTTTTGACGTATAATATAATGAGTTGCTGATTCAATTTACAAACTGAAGAAATACAAACAATCTGTTGTGCAATTTCTGGGTATGATTAGAGCGTCTTAGCATGTTATCTTTTTAGAGCTTCCATGTTTGAATTGGGAAGGGCCAACAGTTCTGATATGGTAAGCTTAATGTAAAATATAGTTTAGCTTTATATTCTTGTACATGTTTGTTTTATTCCAACACTCAATTGTGTGTATCTTGCACCTGTTATTTTGATTTCTTGTTTGAATTAAAATATGAATTCATAAAATGTACCTATTGTGTTGGATCTATATAATTGTTATATCTTTTGAGTAAATT
>SNQJ01S0058636.1:13269-26072 GCA_010110895.2 Picea sitchensis
GACATATGTCCTTTGAAATAGACACCATGCATGTGGTCATGCCATTGGATCCATATGAAGATGACTGGTACAATGAGCCTGTGGATGAGGATGCATGGAGATCAATCATTGAAAATATTTATAAGATCACAGGGCGCAGGGAGGACTACATTAACCCCATAACAGATGGATAATTAAGCTGGAGAAGTGTCAAATCTTATGACATATTTTGAGGATTCCATGGAGAGGTGGTAGAATAAGCTATATGAAGTATCAACAAGGAGGTGTGTGCATATCTCTGCATAAGATCACGTGGAATAATTTGACTCTTATCGGTATGATGGGTTGGATTCGGTGGCTACATTTATTGCATGGCTACAACACACTCCCGAGATTCTGAGGAATCATGCACTTGATAGAGTATTCCTCAAAATTATTGCACGTTGGTGGGATGCAAATCAAGAGTCATATCATGAATGGGTAGCTATCGAAGCATCCATGCGAGAAAGGTTTCGACCATATGTCGACATTTTTCAATACACAAGTCCTTACAAAAGGTGTTGGATAACTAAGCAGAGGTGAAACACATGTGGTCACTATATGAATGATTGTCGCAAGCTCCCCAAGAAACACCCCATCTCCTCAATTCCTCAAATTTACATTGGGAAAAGAAGGTGAACCTCAATAAACTATGATGATCTATTCCCTGCATGATTTTTCCCTAACCCCCTTGAGCATACAAATGCCTCTAACACAACTATCGAAGAAATGGTTAGCCAATAGATCTTAATAGAACCAACCTAGATTACTCCTCTACCTCCTACGTGGACTCTGACTAGCCGCACCCAGATGTGAATACGTAACAACCCACTTGGGGTTTCCTCATCGCTCTTAACCACTAATCAATTCTCATTGGGGTGCATAGAACCATGCGCTGCACCTCCGACGCGAAAATTCACACATGGGTTCTAATGTCTACATATTTATTAATTTAGAAGATCTGGCGACGACCATATATTGGAAATATCAATGGTTGAGGTGATAGATAATATTCACACATTCGCTACATCTAATTATGGGAATGAAAACCCATTAACACCACTGGAAAGAGGACAATTTCCCCGATTCAAAACAAAAGCAGAAGTTACTTGTAAAAATCAATGCATGACTCAACCTTAATGAAAGTATGACAAAAAATACTCCAACATGCTGATCCTAATGGCTATACTAGGGTGGAGTACTAGTCAATTGAACGAAAATATGGGACAACGACTTTGCATGCGTGACCAACCAAGTGTCATTATGGCTCCATTCAATTCAAAACCACCCTCACCTTCCACTTCCTCATCGTTCTTAATTTTCTATTTTCTTCGTGCCACATATCTTCCTTCCATATCCCCATAACATAGACCATCACCAATCCCACATCCTAGTTTGTGGGCAGATTCCATCACCATTACCACCTATTATGAAATGGCTTAATCCATCCAAGCTAAATCCTAGAAAAAGTCTAAAGATGTGAAAGAAATTTTGCTTCTTGATCTTTTACTTCCCTACGAAGTCCTAATTGAAGGCCTCCCATTCAAAAAATTACCCATCCTCAAGTGTGTCGATTATAATATATGTGATCCCACTGATTTCCTGAAATTCAGTTTGACTGATACACAAAGGTTTTCTGACGCGACGATGGTAAGGATAAGACAATTGTACAAGAATGTGCATGACCATAGAAGAGATTCAAAATCCTATCCCTTATGAAATTCCCTCACTTCGGTCAGGCCGAGGCCATGTGGTCATGTGTTTGGTTCCTCCTCACCAAGGTACAAGGGGGATACCTTTGGTTGGACTGGTTGTATCTCATCGATTAAACCATTATACACAAAGTATCTAGTCTTCCTACATCCACTGAGAATCCAACCAACATTCTTAAATAAAATGATGCATCGTTGGAGGAGGTGTATTTTAATATGGCACATGAAGAGGCAAACACGACATTCTTATTCCTGCAATAAATGATTCTACAGTCTGGTTTGAAAATAAACTACTTGCATGAAAACTTATTCGCAAATGTCGAAAGGAAGAATTCCTAATCGACGTCGTTTTGGTGACTGAGCATTGTGTTGACAAACATCAGCTGGCTTGGGCCCTTACCTCTTTAAAGAATTCATCACTAACTACCTGAACTCTTAGGATGAGGGGAAGTAATCTCATTATAGTTGGGTACTTTTATTTCTGGGCATGGCACTATGGAAGCCACCCCCCCTCCCCCGATTTTAAATCGATATAGAAACCACCCCCTCATTTCTCTCCCTCGGGTTCTTACCACTCCAACATTCTAGGGAGGTCAATGAGAAGGCCATCATTTCTAAAGTGTTCAAGCAATGGTATAACCAACTGATCAATACATTTGTCAAGCAAGTCCGCATACCATCCCACATATTCAATAGGTATGAACATCATCTTCCTTTTACATGTAATTTCCATAATGTGGTCATATGTCCTTGCACAACTATAGGAAATCAAAATACATACTTCCCTTCTGTATTACAAAAAGATATATTATCGAGGGAGTTGAACAATGGCTGACCCAAGACCAACCTCCCTTCTCTGATATATAATCTTAATTTAGAATCAGTTCAAATCATTCTCAGGACTAGTCCAAGATTTCAATGGTGGGAGATAAGACAACACCAATATCCATGAATACAAAATCTCCCCACTCCCCTGCCCATTATGAGAACGCAAGTGGATTTGATGCAGACAATGTTGAAGCCAAAAAGAGAAAGTGAGTGTCCAACACTCATACCCCATATCATATAAACATTGGCTCAAGGTCCGACCATAATCCTTCACCTCCACCCCGACCAAACCCAATTGTATAAGAAGCCACCTTGGTTATATCTCCATCCAAACCCTACTCAGGGCCAGTAAATGCCAACATAAAATATCCCATAGGAAAATAACAAGTCTCCCACAATGACATGATCAACAATATGCATATTCTGGGCCAACAATTTTCTCTTCCCTCCTTACCAGAATCTCTATCTTCAGCTAATCCAACCTTCAAGGTTCCGGGAGTCAGTCCTCGCCGAGTGATCAATGTTGATCCACTCGTAGTCATCCCATCAATCTTGTCCATAACATAGATAAAATTTTCACAGGTACCTACAAAGGACATCCATAACTTTATCACTTACCTGATCCATGATCTGGGAGAACACTAGCAATCTAGCTACCAAGAACACACCCAGTTACGCCTCATCTATGAGAAAGAGCATTCCAGTCATGATGCCACATGATCCCACTTACAATGAGAATCAAGTGCATGTAAGGAACAAGAAGAGATTCAAAATAATTTACAGGATCTATACATGGTGGAAGTCATTTCACATGCAGAAACTCAGGGCCAATATGCATCCGTTCTTAGAGACCACATCGAACTGATCATTGCTCTCAATGAAGCCTACTCCCAGGTCTCCCCGCCAACACCAGTATAGTTGGATATCCAAGCCCTACAGAAAATGAAAGTGGTCGTTGAGCACATTCAGTCTATGCAATCATAGAATCATGAACTTCAATACTGACAGGAACATCTAACGCTAGAAGAAATTTCCCTCCAACAACAAATTGCTTAGAAGATAATTGTCATTGAGGAGAGTAGAGACCATTCCAAAGGCTTCATCGATCTGGTCACTCAAGGATTCAAATTGTGGGATTATTTATAGATCCCTCTGAAGCTCATAACTCTCTATGATCAAACTTCTGCAATAGAGGCCGAGGTCGTGCAACAAAATCGACAAGTGAGTTCGTTGCCTCCCAAAGAGAACACCGCCCTAATGCATGTCATTGGCACATGAACAAAGGAGATCACTTCATCTACGGATGAGAAACAAAATATGTGAGAATCAATCACTTCGATGGCTGACAAGGCTATGGACTGGTATACTCATCTTTCAAACATACAAGTTGTTTTTGCCCCCCTCGTCAAGCAAATCATCCTCATAGATCTAACAACCCCTCAGGTCATACCCTTGGATGTCGAGGAAATTATTCAACGTTTTAAGGATATCCAAGTATAACTCGATGAGTCCAAGCATCAGTATAAGGAATTCATGGAGGAAGTCAAAATCATTGCACCATCCACCGCAATGGTCATTTCATAAATCAGTTGGCTCGAGGATGAGCCAGATAATATTGGTGGGGGTCTGTTAACATCCAAAGTTTTGGGTTCAGTTTTACTCTTGCCTAATGTGCAAGGAATTATATAAAGTGTGTGTCGGACCACGTTTTGTGAGTTTCACATCAAGATTAAAGTCTACCAAGTGTGCATCGGTCTGAGTTTTGTTAGTTGCACCTGAAATCAAGAAGATGTCTATAAGAATCAAGAAAGCAATCATTGGGAAAGGGAAAACTGTGAAGAGAGGAATTGCAAGAGTGATCCGTCGGAGGGAGAGGGAAAACTGCGGGAACCAAACCTTTCTCTAGGGAGAAAAAATTAAATCTGTATACAAACGAGGCAGGCATGCCCCATGCTCGTGTCATGAAACCAAAATGTGGGACTATAACTGAAGATGTATGATTATGTATATAGCTGCAACATCCTCGAGGGTGGTTGATAACAACATATGATGGTTCTGACTGGTGAACTAGCTCTGAAGAATGTGATGGACGATTGTAAGAAGTGTCGATGACTCGTAGGCATTGATGGCATATCAAATTCAAAGGTCTTCAACTGGTATGAAACAACTGCAATGGTCACATAGTAAGACCCACCGTAACATGAGAGTTTGCTAAAGTTGAATGTTATGGGGGTCAATGGAATCATAAAGCGATGATGACTCTCTCTATTCCGTCCGAGACTCCTCATTGAAAATTTAATGAGAGTCAAGATACTACCGCTCTTCTGGAAACTATGTTGATGTCGAGAGGAAGGGAKACGTGACATCAAGAAGCAAAGGGCTTCTTGAAATCCACTAAGTAATGGGTGAGATCAGGTACTGATGGGTAACATGGATGAAGTCAAGAAACTATGGGACTCAAGACTTCTCTTGGTTGGGGTGTTGAGGGAGGATTGGAAGCAACCGTAAAACTRGATCTAGCGTCAGTGGGATGACTAGATATGGGGTTAAACTTTGTCGAAGGCTAAAAAAGTGGGAAAACTTAGAGATCGTGGGTACATGGATTTGGGATACTCGAGGTTTGTTAATGACATCGATATGAAAAAAGGGTGGATGCCCCAACCAAGGGTGACATGGGTTTCTTTTCCAGGTAAAAGAAGGCCATCGAGGATGATGACTAAAAAGGTACGTATATGTTGGAAACAAGGGATTTATACAATTACCAAATAAATAAGAATAATTTGGGTTGAGTATATAGATACAGAAACGAGTTCCCCAGTGAAAAATGGCTTGGCCTGTTTAGAGAACAAGTTTGTGAAAGAGAACTGGTGGAGGGTGGGGCCCCCATGGGTGGGTTTCTGTATTAGGTAAGTGGATGGAGGACAATCTATAGATGGGAAAAATGATGGTGGATGAGATGGAGGGATAATGAAACCGTGGGGGTGCAGTCAATAGAACCAAGTGTAAGATGATATGACACGGGAGTCCATTGGGAAGGTTAGCAATATGATGAGAAGAAATATGGGGTTCATTCTTGGAAGTGAAAAATGCTATCGAGACTCCCAATCGTAGGCGGTGAAATAAGCACGAGTGTCAAGTTTCCAAGGGTAACTATGAATGAGACAATTCATGTGGGGGAGAGTGCTATCGGTTGACAGTACCAAAAGGTGGCAGAGGTAAATATATTGCAGAGCCGAATGTAAGGACCCTAAAGGTGAATGTCAGAGGGTGTGACTGGGATATGCAATTTTTACAGAGGGAGTAACTACCTGCCAGTGTCGTACATATACCGAAAGGGGCTGTAATCTTGTTGAACAAGTACCTGCACACATAAACAAGCAAATGCCCGACATGAACAATATTTGATGATAAAGAACATATAAAATCTATTCAATAAAACTGAAAGTGAGCATGCGTACCTAAACGTGGCATGAGAAAAATGCTCCTCCGAGGAAAAGTGTAGATGATAACCCAGGGAATGTGAATGTGTAGATGGTTGGATCAGGATCTTGTAGCTGAGAACGGATCGGAAAACATAGGCTCTAGGCTTCTGTAACAAAAGGTGGAAGTTGGGAAAAAGGGCCTATATATGGATGGTGGGCTCAAAATGCCACCTCATTTGTACCTGACACTATTGTTGATCTGATGAGAGAGTTGTGAGGTGATTTCGAGATTACGGGATGGTGAGGCTACCGATCCGAGAGCGACGAGAGACAAGTTAGTGGCCTTATCATCATGTCGTTTTTGAATTTGATAGATTTTAGGTAGGGGCTGTACGGAGGGTCGTACAGGGTTTTTTTAATGGTAGGGGCCCACAAGGGCACAAGAAAAAGGGGGATACCTGTGCATGTGTGTGCGGTTAGAACTCAGTTTCCCGCACATTATGTGTGGGTCTATCCCAGACAGTCCTGCATTGTTGAATGCGTGACTATGTTGGGAAACCCTACGCATAATTTGTGGCTCTGTAGTGAACAACAAGCGTGCATTAGTGCATGGGTATGAAAAACAAGCGTGCATTGGATGTGCGCCTATTGGAGTGACAACTACGCACCCATGCGTGGCTGTGGGTGAGACATTTGCGCATTAGTGCACAACTGTAATAATAACAGACACACACAGATGCACAACTGTATGGGGGAAACCATGCACGGTGGGTAGGCTAAGGGGGGGTATGAGTTTTTTATATTTATGAGTTTTTTATGGATGATGTGGTTGATCAGATGTTTCTGGGTGAATGTAGGTGATCAACAGAGTCTGGAGTACGATGTTGGTCCATTGGCGAGAGCAAGACTGGGATCGAGTGAGGGAGGCTGTGAGGGAGCATCCTGGAGTACGTAGACACTTGGAAGCCTTCGGGTTGCTCAAGTTTTTCGAATGTCCTCTGATATGGTTGCAAGAGTTCCTACTCTAGTTCTTGATCAAGATGTGGAGCATTGATCTATAGTGATTTCTGGTGAGGGGGGAGAAACTGACGTTCTCTATGGCAGAGGATGTCTAATTTTTTACAGTGCTCCCATTCTGTGGGAGGGCACTGGTCTTTGATCCCCATATGCCATGGGAGGATAGGGTGGATACCATCGCAACCCACCATTGTTCTAGGCCGAACCCTATGTTGGGTTCAGTCATGCGGATTGAGGCCATTGATGACTTGCTGACCAAGTGGATCACGATCATGGTGGTGAGGATATATGGATCCTTGGGCACTCAATGGATCACTGTTGGTCAACTGAGGGTGGTGGAGGAGGTCCTAGATGGGGACCTATTTTCATGGGGTGTGTTGATGCACACCCAGATGATGTCCCAGTTGAACCAGTGTCACCGTGCCGATTCCGGTGATTTTTCCTACGAGTCAATGTTGGTGGCATGGTTCTTAGAGAGGGTGCTCTTATTGCGCCCTTAGATTCTATTGGAGCCAATGTTGAGACAAGAGCCACGATTGATGCGATAGGCCCATGTTTTGGCCCGCCATGGAGGAGGGGAGGGTGGCCATTACTTCACACCCACGGTTGCTCGAGTGTGGTGACATATGCCACAGGTGATTCTACGGTATCCATACATGGGAATGGAATACATGTAGGATCTGGACATGGTGCTATGTCTTGGGGAGGAGTGGGACCAAAGACGTATGTGTTGTATCTGTTTGTTTTGATTTTGGTAGATAACATTTATCAAACATGTATTTGGATGCTAACACTATATTCGTGTTGTTTTGTAGATGTTGGACCCCGGGGGTGAGAGGCAGAGGTCGTCGGGGAGCTGAATTGACGGGAGCTGGCTCGAAAGGATCCCGTAGAGCTGAGGGATGGGCAGAGGAGCCAACGAGATGATGTCGATGCAAGACCATCCCAAGAGGCACATGTAGACGCTGAGGCCATTCTAGAGGATCTGCGCCGATGGTTCAAGCGGGTCCTTTAGGGTGCTCCTGAGGGTATATGGGCCCACATCCAGGACAAGGAGGTCTTGGACTAGCGTGTGGGAGTACCGACAGAGTGGAGAATGTTGATCTGTAGAGAAACAATGGCAGGGGTAGCTATGACTGGTCGGATGCCTCCTAGAGCTGGAGGGCCCCCAGCTGGTGGGGCACCTCCAACTGACATAGGATCTAGGGGGAAGATTTAGGGGAACCTTGAGTGTTGAGTTGGGATGTATGGGTTTGGGAACCCAATTTTGTATAGGGTAGTGGATACCCAATTTATGTACTCATAGGGATGATGGGACTCATGAGCCTATTGACAATTGTAAATATATTTTTTGTAAAACATTTTATGACCTTGATGATAGATATGATGGATACATTGATCACGCGTTTCTTTATGTTTTGTGTTTTATGATGTATGATGTCTATGCCATGTGTTGACAAATGTATGATGCCGTGTATATGATGTTTTTAATGTGATAAATGCCAATCTAATACTAGGTTAGCCATGTGATCTTCTACTTGATTGAGGTTTCTTGGAATATGTGTAAATGTGATCGAATCAAAGTTGTGAGATAGGAATCTAACTTTCAGGTATTTGCGAAAGAGGCAAGGATCATGAACGTGATACACGTTGTTGAGTTGCAGGACGACAAGCTGAGAATCTAATAGAATGCTAAGGTGATGAATGTGGCGGTGACTGGCCTCAGAGAGGAGACTAATGATGGTGTCATATTTGGCTTGGTTATTAGTAGTTGGGCCTAAGCATATGCCACTGGAATGGATTAGTATATGTGAGGGGGTATAAAGGGCCCAAGCGACCAAAGTGAGATTCTGGGTCCAACGGCTGACACCGTTAGCATAACCAATGTAGTAGGCCAATGTATTATGCATCTATCAATAACACGAGCGATAGATCAGACATGAGGAGTGGTGGCAGTAAATAAGCCTAAAAAATCTACAAATGTGTTCAAAGAGAAACCTAAGGTAGGGGGCTACGTTTACGTGTAAAATTTCTTCAAGTATAACCCGTTGATGGGTTCCTTGAGAGGAAAGCCTTCTGTAGAGGCCAAAATGTAGGCGCCTTTAGTGAGGCAATGTTGGATGATGAAGGGGTCGTTCCATAATGACTCGAATTTTCCATGGCTGAGAGTGTCATGGGTGATATCATAGGCTAACAGGAGATCACCTTCGTTGAATGAGAAAAGGTTGACATGGCAGCCGAATGTGGATTTGGACCATTTTTTAGCTGCTTCATTGTGTTGTAATGAAGATCGATGGTCTTCATCAAGTGACTCTCGGGTTATCAGGTGTTGCTCTATTGAAGCAGTGTCAGGTAAGAGCTCTATGGAAGTGCGTAATGTTGGGATTTCACACTCGATAGGGAGGGTGGCTTCGATCCCATGGATGAAGTAGAATAGTGTAAAACTGGTGGCAGTTTTGACTACTGTGTGTTAAGACTATAAAGCGGAAAATAACATATGATGCCAGTTGGTCTTATGTTTGTTGATGGTGTGTTATAGCATGGTTTTGAGGACTTTATTGACAACCTCGACCCGTTCGTTGGACTGAGGGTAGTATGGGGAGGAAAACTCACGGGTGAAGCCTAATTTTGAGGAAACTTTTGCAAATATCATGTTCTCAAAATGTTTACCATGATCGGAAACTAACTGTTGTGAGACTCCAAACTGAGAAATGACATAGTTGAAGAAAAAACATGTTGCTGTGTCAATAGTGTTGTTAAATGTGGGCATGGCCTCGACCCACTTGGTAAGATAATCTACTTCTACGACAATGTACTTGTGTCCATTACTGGATGGAGGATGGAAATTCGTGAAATATATGCCCCATTTACAAAAGGGTTCGGTTGTGATGATTGGGTGTAGAAGAGCTAGTGGAGCTCGTGATTTGTTTGCATAAAGCTGGCATTTATCGCATCTCTTGACAACATGGATGCAGTCATGAAACAAAGTGGGCCAGAAGTATCCCACTTTGATGATTTTTTGGGCGGTGGACATACCTGAGACGTGACCACTGCAAGCGCCGCTGTGGCAATAGTTCAAGACTTGGTCAGCTTCATCGATGGTAAGACATCGCCAAAGGATGGTATCGACCCCTCATCGGTAAAGAATGTCCCCGATGAGGAGGTGTCAAAGAGCCTGATGGAGAATGCATCGACGATCATCATGAGAGAGGTGAGATCCAAAATTTTGTGTATGAAGGTAGATGAGGAGGTCGTCGTACCAGGGGTCATCATAGGGAATGAAGAAGAGGTGTTCGTCAGGGAAATCCTCATTGATGGAGGAAGATTTGGCATCCGAGGGAAAATTCGTAATGAGTTCGGCTAGGACCAAATATTTCTTACTTTTGGGAGTGGAGAACTCTAGATCATATTCCTGGAGGATAACGATCCATCAAGTAAATTTTTCGTGGATCTGCTGTCGACTAAGAAAGTACTGCATGGGGTTGGAACCTGCTACAACCTTAGTAGTTCGAAGCAGAATATAATGCCACAGTTTTTGGACTGTGAGGACAACTGATAACACAATTTTTTCATCATGATTATATTTTAAGGGTGGTCCTGAAAGGTTTTTACTAATGTAGTAAATCACATGTTCATGCTCGTCATCCCCTAATTGGACGAGGACTCCTGTGACTGAAAAAACAGAGGATGATAAGTAGAGGATGTAATCATGATCATAGTCTAGGGGATTAATCAAAGGTGCATTGGATAGGGAGGATTTTAATTCATCAATTTTTTTTTGAGCATGTTCGTCCCATCAAAATGGGATATCATGACGCAATAAGTGGAGAAAACCATGTGCGCGAGTGGCATAGTCTGGGACAAAGCGACGTGAAAAGTTGGGTTTTCCTTGCAAGCTCTACAGTTGGCGTAAATTCCTAGGTGGTAGAATTTCTGTGATAGCTTTGACCTTGAGGGGATCCACAATGATGCCGTGTTAGGAGAAAATGAACCCAAGGAGGCACCCAACAGTGATGCAAAAGACACACTTGAGGGGGTTCAAGCGGATATTATATTGGCGACATCGTTGGAAAATGATGCGTAAGTCGTCTAAATGTTGGGTTCACTTTTTGGATCAAGCAGTGAGGTCGTCCAAATAAGCAAGGATGATGCAATCAAGATTGTGAAAAATGTAGGTCATGGCCCTTTGGAAAGTAGAACCAGATTTTTTGAGTCCAAAGGGCATGACACAATAAGCAAAGGTACCCTAAGGTGTTGCAAAAGAGGTTTTGTACTGATCTGCTGGGTGGATCTGAATTTGATTGTATTTGAAGAAACCATCCATAAAGGATAGTGCCTCATGGTCAGCACACTCATCGATTATTTGGTCGATGAAAGGGGTTGGGAAGTTGTCTTTGGGACAAGCGTGGTTGAGGTCGCAAAAGTCTCTGTAGACGTGAATATTTCCCTATTTTTTGTTAACGGGGACGGGGTTGGAGACCCAAGAAGTGTACGCAATGGGGTAAATGAACCCGACCACGCGTAACTTGTCAATTTTAGCTTTGATAGCTGCAACTTTGGATGGGTGTAGGGGGCGTTTCTTTTGACGAACAAGGGCAATATCTGACCATGTGTCAATTCTGTGTTCGACTATAGAAGGATCAAGGCGAGACATCTCCGCATATAACCATGAAAAAATATCTCGGTATTTCTGAAAGAGAGCTTTATAAGCAATGATTTCTTCAGGGGAGCATGCGATGCTAATGGTGATCTCTTCTATGATGTCAGGTTTAATGGAAATGCCAATTTTGATTGTGGGGGATATGTTGGCCATGTTGCCTTCAAAAGCATTGGGGGCAGGGATAGGGTTTTTGAACCAGTCTATATGCCCCAACGAAATAAAATCCTTGGTTTTGATTGCGCAAATGGAGGCTTGGGTAGGAGGGTGAAAGACCTCATGTGAGAAAAAAAGTGCTCGATGATGGAGCACATTCCAAGGGAAATCAGGGGTAGTCAGTTCCTCTAGGATATCTTTGTTGCAGTGGAAAATGTGAGAATACAGGGGATCCTGGGAGTTGGCAGCGGTAGCTGTCAATGGGTAAGTGTTATTGTCCTCAAGTGGTGAGGACATAGAAGGGATTTCGTGTATAGGGTGCGATGGCCCACTGGACATAAAACAAATGCTAAGACACTGTGAGGTATATCTCATTTGCTCGAGGACTGATGAAGAAATATAACGCATGTTAGTAATATGAGCTTCAGTAGGGAGTGACTGAGAGGGCTCAGGATGAGATGTGTGGTGTATTGCAACTAATGTTTGGCGGAATTGAGGTAGAGTTGGTAAATGATGAGTGTAATGGCCATATTCTAAGAATATGGAACATGCAAAATTAGTTTGTAACCCTTTCTTGCATGTGGTTGAGGACTCCATATTAACGGTGGATGTACTTGGTGGAGTAGCAAGCAATGGGGTTGCTTTGGGGGTCTGGATAAGATTGCATAACTCAGGAAGAGTAGGACATCCGCTAGTGGGGTGTTCTTCTCTTTCGCATAGTGTGCAAGGAGGTTGATCTTGGGGAGGGAGCAGAGCTATGGGCCCGTTCTTCCTTCATATGCCCCCAATGGTGGTGGGGTTGCCTCCAGGTGGGGGTGAGGGTGGTGTGGTCGAAGACTGTACTGGGATATACATCACTAATCCCTTTGTTTGAGGAGGGAGAGATGTTGGAGGAACCATAACGGGTGGATGAAGATACCATATAGGGATGGCGAGAACCATGTTGGGAAGGGTGAGGGTAGAAACTACCTGGAATGATTGGACTCCAGGTAG
>SNQJ01S0058636.1:35095-69067 GCA_010110895.2 Picea sitchensis
TAGGAGTCGAGGGTATGAGAACCCTAGCTTGGATATTATTGTAACAGAGCGTTGCTCGATTGGAGGTTGCCCCCTCGAAGAGGCCTGTGAACATTGCTATCTGATTCAAAGTGTTATTTATGTTGCTATTTCGTATATCATTTTTGTGTATTATGAAGATTATGCTGGATATTTTACTGTTATTCTGTCATTTCTAGCATTTCGTTTCTGTTCTGCATATTTTATATATCTGGTATCTTGCAGAGGAACACAACTGGTTTTTCTCCTTATGAACTGGTATATGGGAAGAGCCATGTTTTTCCCATTGAGTTCGAGATCAAGACCCTAAGAACTGCATCAGCAGTCAATCTAGACTTGACTATGGCATAGAAGGCCAGACTGCAGCAGCTAAATGAGTTGGATGAGAAGTGTTTGGATGCTATTCATCAAACCAAGGTGATTCAATAGAAAAGAACCAAGTGGCATGACCGAGTCATCAAGAAGAAGTTATTCAAAAAGGGAGATTGGGCTCTGTTGTATGATTCGCGCTTTAAAGAATTTTAGGGTAAGTTGTGTACAAGATGGATGGGACCTTATGAAGTAGACACTGTCTTTCCCAATGGGACAGTCAGATTGATCACTATTGATGGATCCAATACACAGTTACTTGCAAATGGTCATCACTTGGGCCTGTATCGACGTCCACTTTCCAAGGCAGAATTTAAATCCAAATGTACAGCTGATACAGATTATCAATTTTTAAAGGGAAAAGAGCTTGCTCCTTTCCCTTC
Organism: Picea sitchensis; assembly: GCA_010110895.2. Lineage (NCBI taxonomy): Eukaryota > Viridiplantae > Streptophyta > Pinopsida > Pinales > Pinaceae > Picea > Picea sitchensis. The sequence continues at coordinate 35,866 of SNQJ01S0058636.1, forward strand.
TAAACCTTATAACTTTTTTCTTTTCAATAAAACCTTGTATATAAATAAACTCTGCGAATTTGAATTTGTTTGTTTTTGCTTAAAAAATTTATGCTTGTTTAATAAATTCAGCCTAGAAGGGTATCAGGCAGTTACTTGTGTGCAGATGAATTGATGAACAACAAGGTAGATTACAACGAAAGGAGCCAAAGGATTAGTTTTTGAAATTTAAAAAAAAAAAAAAAACTCCCTAAAAACTAAGGGATTCTGTGTTTGGCCGGGTTACATGATGTTACACCTCTTTTCGACAAAATGGTCATTTTACATGCTTGTTACATCATTTTCCCAAATATTTTGTCTTACATGTTGTTACACTCTTTTGGTCGATTTACATGTTGCTACACCTAATTCCACCATTCCAGCCAAAATACATGCCGATACACCTACCGTTGTTATTCCTTTTCACTATTTTACATACCACTTCACCCATTTTTCGCATTTCTGTCATTTTTCCATGTTGATACTCCATTAATCTTTCTCGCTCTGCTATCTTTCCATGATGAAACATTGTTTTTTTGTCATTTTCGTTGTTATCTTTTCCAGTCTCTCTGTCAAGAAATACCACTTCATCATTACTTGATTCAACATCCGCAGATTTCCAGTTGGTCAACCAACGAAAGGCCTCCACCTCTACTCCACTTGTCATATCATCATTTCTCACGTTCTAGAGCCATCTCTCATCATTACAGCTATTCCACACGGATCAGATGGCGGTTGGATAGTGCGGTTACTCTGACAGATCGGTTTGTGCAGTAAGTTATGAGGTACGCAACTAATCTTACGTGTCAAAGTAATGTATATATGGAAGCAAGATTTAATGTTTACATGTCGGTTGTCCTAAATTCATTGCACCATGAGGCAATTAGATTAGTTGGGGGGGAAATAAAATCTAAGCCGTCCAAATCCCATTTTATATGCACCTCCGCCATCTTTCGACCACGCTTATTTTCGTTGAGACATTGTGTTCTTAATGCAATCCACGTTCAAACTTGTTGTGTCTCTGGTTTAGGTGTTGGTATCTCCTCCTTTTTTCCTGTTTAAACTCTAAAACGATGTCATGGGAGGATCAGTTGTGAGGTATGAACCGGAAAATCTGGATGCATTACTGCTATACCCAGATGTTTACGAAAAAAAATTGCAGGTTGGATGGATGTCTTATTTTGAGAAGTTGCAGGGGTTTAATGAAGCAAAGGTATTGGAGTTCAGTTAGAATCTCACAGAAGGGTATTCGATGGTGCACGGGGTGAGGACGGAGGAAACTGTGGCTGATGTGACAGGGTTTTCAACCACAGGAAAAAGGTGGTTTAGCAGAAAAGCACATCTTCCCGAAGCATAGAAGGGTTTTCTCGTGGACGATGAGCAAGTTCAGACCAAGGGCCGAGGTGCAAATGTAAGTTCCTTACCAAAACAATGGGGGAAAGTATCAGAATTTGTAAAAAGGTACATTACATGTGAAGGAAGATATCAAGTAGTTTATTTTTCTGATTTTATCCTACTGTCACATTTAAGACATCAGAAGCTAATAAACATCCCTTATTTCCTTCTTCATTCCTTGCATAATATGGCTCACTTTGTCAAGAAATCAAATAATCCCAAGAATTGTCTTTCCAATCATAGACTGATAGGGTTGTTGATTCGTAAAGGAATGGGAATTCCTAATGACCCATTACCTGAAGTGGAAGAACAGCCAAATCCTATGCCTACAGTTATGACCAACCCAGAACAACAAAACCCAATTCCTGGACCAAGTCATGAGCCTTAGCCCTCGGCTGCAACAGTTGTTGTTGAAGAACTCCCTCCTACTCCTAAAGCTAAGAAAAGGAAAACCCATGCTTATGTCTTTACATTACCTAGGAAGAGAACTAGGTCGACGAGGTCTACTACAACATCAATTACAGCCCCCACTATAATAGCCAGTACGTCGACTTCATCTCCTGTTGAACCAGACGCACCTCAAAACACCCATGTTGCTACAACAGAGTGTCATGATTTTGTTGATGCTCAGACCCTGCCCGATTTTGACATTAATAATACCAACATGAGTGAGCCACAAACTGATCCTACGGAGATATGTATACTAGGTTTTACCTTGTGCAAGGAACTTCAAGAAACCATTTTGTCAATTCAGGCCGAATGTAAACAAATTGCAGCAGAATCATTGGCTCCGCTTTATGATTATGTGCATCAGTCATCGAGTGACGAAGTACAGATTATACAATACCCCATCATTCCATATTTTCCTCCTTGTCTGGTTGTTGAAGAACGCCCTCCTTCTCCTAAAGCAAAGAAAAGGAGAACCCATGTTTTTGTCTCTACATTACCTAGAGGAGAACTAGGTCTGGGAGGTCTACTGAAGCAGCAGTTGGATGGAAGAATATGGAACAGGCAATACCCATTCTTCTTCCATTATCCTTCGTTGTTAAAACAGTGAATGTTACACAAGAACCAGTCCCTTCCGACAACATGACTATGACACAAGAACCAGCCTCTTCCAAGAACTTAGTTGTTACACAAGAACCAATTGCCCAAGAAAAGACTGTCCCAGAAGAACCAGTCATGCCAGAATTAGTTGTCACACAAGAACCAGTTGCCCAGGAAGAGACTATCCCAAAAGAACAAGTCATGCCAGAATTAGTTGTTACACAGGAACCAGTTACACAAAATAATGAGGATAATGACGATGTACCACTTTCACAGCTGTTTTCTCAAATTGAGAAGAAGATAAAGAGTACTGAAAATTCTAGGATTATTGAACTAATGAAGGAAAATGGCAGCCTCAAAGCAGAGTTGGCTTCCCTAAAGAAGGAGTTGTAGGTTGCTCGACAGAGAAACCCAGACGAATTAACCTTGGATATATTAGCACTGACAACAGCTATTATGAATCAAAATAGAGAGCACATGTGCTATGAATGTGGTAATATTTATTTTTAGGTAGGGTATAAAATAGTGAAAGTACCAGTCACTGATCATGATGAAGAACCGTCCAAATTCTCAGTAAAAAGGGAATAAGTATTACATGTATGAGAATGTGTAGGCATTAGTGGATGGGACTCAGATTTCATTTTCCCAGTTTTTGGATTCCTCATTCAGAGTATACACAGGGGTCAAAGGTCTCAAAAGCTGTCGTTTGGAGATGGTAAGGAGCAGTGGATTCAGACTTGTAGATGAAGAATCTCATGACAGTTTTGTCTTAGCAATTTGCACTGCAGGAGTCACTTCCCTGACTCAGATTCAGAGTAAGGCTTGAATGTGGATTGCATGAGGACATGCAATGTCTTCAGTTGGGGGCCATGTTAGGATCCATAAATGTCCCTTTTTCACTATATCTTTTGCTCATTCAACCTTATCATTTCTATGCTAAAATGCCTAATATATTGTTTGCTGAGACCTTTTTCCCAAGGTATGAATCATTGATCTTGTTTTTGTATTCTTAATTACTTAAGATGTTTGATTGGTAGTGTTTCTCATATTTTATCCATGAATGTTCAACTAATGATAAAAATGTGTAGATTAATGAAAAACATCCAAGTCTTGAAGAAAGATTGTTGTTGTTACACCAATTGTTACAGTTGTGTGCCAGTTATGCATGTTGTTACATGACTACAGTAATTGTGCACCTTTCTTGGAAGATGTTACACCTGTCGCAAGAGACTTCCACCGATCCTAGAAGCTGGTATACCATTCAAATTTGTATCCTAAAGACAGGTCCTCAAGGTTGTTACACATTTTGGCTCACGTTGATGATCAAGATTATTTCCATATTTTGTAATGATGACAGATATTTTATATCATACGAACAGCTTGAGAATCTCCAATTCTCAAGGTTGTTCTAAGTCTGTTTCAAATGAATGTCTCTGTCTTTAAATAATAGAGATTTTGTAATCATTAGGTAGTGGAGATTAGTTGTGGAACAGAGAGTGAAGTGAAGCATTTTGTATCTAAACATTTTGACGATTTAATAAAGAAGTGATTTGAGTTTCTCCAACCTACTATAGTCTTTTCTAGTGGATTCAATGAGAAGGAAAGGGCCCACCTCCCTCACAGACTCCCCTCTGTTGTGAGTTTTAGATTAACTGCTTTGATTAATTACAGTTGTGTGTTTTATTTGTTCATGCATTTCTAGAATACATTTGTTGTTATAGTTCAATCCCTTTCTGTTAATGCGCATTAGTGTGTCTCATGAGAGTTAGAATCAATTGTTGAATACTATTGGATAATTTCTTCGAAATTTAATTCCTTTTCTGCATTAGATTAAATCTATGTTTTCAAGCAAAAGTAAATAGAAGTGTGAATTCCCTTTCTGCAATTAAGTAGACTTCATTTCAACAATTAGCACAGAACTTCCTTCTGCAAGAGTAATATAGAAAATTAGAATAGATTAGATCATCCAGGATTCTTATACACTCATCAAGTTCTACTCCTGGAAATTAGATTTCAATTATGCAAGTGTGATTTCAATTCTGCAACAATAGATTAGAACTCCAGTTGTGTCAACAACTTGTGTTAGTGTTCAGCTTTTCAACTCCATTTCTTTATTGTTAATTTACCTTACTGCAACTTGATTAGTGTTTGCTTTCATAATATAGCATAGACTGTGCACAATTATCTTACAATAACAAAACTTCCCTGGGTTTGACAATTCATATTGAACACCTTAATTATCTATTTTTTTAGACAATTAAAGTGCCCAACACACCTCCGGCCATTTTGCAAAACCCTATTCCACACCAAGGTGTGATGAATACCCAACAAGAGATAAACTCGGCCCCACCAAAAATGGGTCTATATCAAAACCCAGGTCGCAATCAACCCCGAAATCTGGTTGATCACAATATCCTCCATACCAATGAGGAAGAGATTCTTCTTCAAACACACAGTCGTCCATATGGCATGTCTCTTGACTCTACCCATACCACCTCAGAAGCATCTCCTGCTACAGTCGTACAACCATTATGATTCCCCTCCCTAACACTGAACCAAACCCCCTGTATACCTCGTATGCCTTTACGATGGAATGTACATAACCCTCATGTTAGGGAATCCCATAATTACAGTTTGGTTGATGACTTAGAATAGTCTCCTACAACCATGTTTGTGTTGGAGGTCCTCCAAACCTGTCCATCACAACGCAAATCCTTGCTTTCTGCCTTGGGGGCAGTCGACCCAGTTGATACTCGACTCATCACCTTTGATCTAGATAGCGGAGAACCATGCCTCCCTGCCTTGGTATCTTTTCAGATACTAGTTAAGATATCAAACATCACAATTCATCGGTGCATCATCGATGAAGGTGCATCCACATGCATCATGTCCAAATTAGTATGGCAGAAACTTGACTCACCTAAGCTAGTACCATCTGCCATCACCCTGAGAGCTTATGACGGTCGAACATCATCCCTTGAATGTCTCTTCCAAAATGTCCTTGTATAACTTGGGTGAAAAACCATCCTCATAGACATTGAAGTTATTGACGCTCCACTTGATTACAATATCTTGTTCGGATGTAGCTACATGTATGCTATGAAGGCGGTAGCCTCTTCTGTGTTTCATATGATGATGTCCCCCCATAACGGGAATGTCGTCACCATCAACCAACTTACACATTACGAGCCTAATCACTTTGCCAACATTGATAACATTCTCCCCCTTGTCCGCACTAGCTTGGATGTTTTTCCATTCATCGACATTGGCCCTGGAATATTCAAAGACCCATCCTTGTTAGGAACTTATCATGGAACACCACCTCTCCTCAACCCTTCTATTTCATCTCAAGTGTGTGTAGTGTCTTCTAACGAAACAGATATCAGAGACAATACTCCTCTCACTGACACCCCTCCCCACATCGAAGTTCCACCAGTCAGAGAACCACTACCTCAGTAATTCCCTGAAAACACCACCGCACCACTTATCCTGGATTCCCCCCCGCCCCTCCAAGGGAATATCTCGATCTAGAAAATAGTCCCCCAGGCCATTAACCAAATCCCCCTTTTCTACCCCCTACCTGGAGTCCAATCATTCCAGGTAGTTTCTACCCTCACCCTTCCCAACATGGTTCTCGCCATCCCTATATGGTATCTTCATCCACCCGTTATGGTTCCTCCAACATCTCTCCCTCCTCAAACAAAGGGATTAGTGATGTAGATCCCAGTACAGTCTTCGAACACACCACCCTCACCCCCACCTGGAGGCAACCCCACCACCATTGGGGGCAGATGAAGGAAGAACGGGCCCATAGCTCTGCTCCCTCCCCAAGCTCAACCTCCTTGCACACTATGCGAAAGAGAAGGACACCCCACTAGCGGATGTCCTACTCTTCCTGAGTTATGCAATCTTATCCAGATCCCCAAAGCAACCCCATTGCTTGCTACTCCACCAAGTACATCCACCACTAATATGGAGTCCTCAACCACACGCAAGAAAGGGTTACAAACTAATTTTGCATGTTCCATATTCTTAGAATATGGCCATTACACTCATCATTTACCAACTCTACCTCAATTCCTCCAAACATTAGCTGCAGTACACCACACATCTCATCTTGAGCCCTCTCAGTCACTCCCTACTGAAGCTCATATTACTAACATGCGTTATATTACTTCATCAGTCCTCGAGAAAATGAGATATACCTCACAGTGTCTTCGCATTTGTTTTATGTCCAGTGGGCCATCATACCCTTTACACGAAATCCCTTCTATGTCCTCACCACTTGAGGACAATAACACTTACCCATTGACAGCTACCGCTGCCACCTCCCAGGATCCCCTGTATTCTCACATTTTCCACTGCAACAAAGATATCCTAGAGGAACTGACTACCCCTTATTTCCCTTGGAATGTGCTCCATCGTCGAGCACTTTTTCTCTCACACGAGGTCTTTCACCCTCCTACCCAAGACTCCATTTGCGCAATCAAAACCAAGGATTTTATTTCGTTGGGGCATATAGACTGGTTCAAAAACCCTATCCCTGCCCCCAATGCTTTTGAAGGCAACATGGCCAACATATCCCCCATAATCAAAATTGGCATTTCCATTAAACATGACATCATAGAAGAGATCACCATTAGCATCGCATGCTCCCCTGAAGAAATCATTGCTTATAAAGCTCTCTTTCAGAAATACCGAGATATTTTTTCATGGTTATATGCGGAGATTTCTGGCCTTGATCCTTCTATAATCGAACACAGAATTGACACATGGTCAGATATCGCCCTTGTTCGTCAAAAGAAATTCCCCCTACACCCATCCAAAGTTGCATCTATCAAAGCCGAAATTGACAAGTTATGCGTGGTCGGGTTCATTTACCCCATTGCGTACACTTCTTGGGTCTCCAACCCCGTCCCCGTTAACAACAAATAGGGAAATATTCACGTCTACAGAGACTTTTGCAACCTCAACCACGCTTGTCCCAAAGACAACTTCCCAACCCCTTTCATCGACCAAATAATCGATGAGTGTGCTGACCATGAGGCACTATCCTTTATGGATGGTTTCTTCAGATACAATCAAATTCAGATCCACCCAGCAAATCAGTACAAAACCTCTTTTGCAACACCTTAGGGTACCTTTGCTTATTGTGTCATGCCCTTTGGACTCAAAAAATCTGGTTCTACTTTCCAAAGGGCCATGTCTTACATTTTTCACAATCTTGATTGCATCATCCTTGCTTATTTGGATGACCTCACTGCTTGATCCAAAAAGTGAACCCAACATTTAGACGACTTACGCATCATTTTCCAACGATGTCGCCAATATAATATCCGCTTGAACCCCCTCAAGTGTGTATTTTGCATCACTGTCGGGTGCCTCCTTGGGTTCATTTTCTCCTAACATGGCATCATTGTGGATCCCCTCAAGGTCAAAGCTATCACAAAAATTCTACCACCTAGGAATTTACGCCAACTATAGAGATTGCAAGGAAAACCCAACTTTTCACGTCGCTTTGTCCAAGACTATGCCACTCGCGCACATGGTTTTCTCCACTTATTGCGTCATGATATCCCATTTTGATGGGACGAACATGCTCAAAAAAATTTTGATGAATTAAAATCCTCCCTATCCAATGCACCTTTGATTAATCCCCCAGACTATGATCATGATTACATCCTCTACTTATCATCCTCTATTTTTTCAGTCACAGGAGTCCTCGTCCAATTAGGGGATAACGAGCGTGAACATGTAATTTACTACATTAGTAAAAACCTTTCAGGACCACCCTTAAAATATAATCATGATGAAAAAATCGTGTTATCAGTTGTCCTCACAGTCCAAAAACTGTGGCATTATATTCTGCTTCGAACTACTAAGGTTGTAGCAGGTTCCAACCCCATGCATTACTTTCTTAGTCGACAGTAGATCCACGAAAAATTTACTTGATGGATCGTTATCCTCCAGGAATATGATCTAGAGTTCTCCACTCCCAAAAGTAAGAAATATTTGGTCCTAGCCCAACTCATTACGGATTTTCCCTCAGATGCCAAATCTTCCTCCATCAATGAGGATTTCCCTGACGAACACCTCTTCTTCATTCCCTATGATGACCCCTCGTACGACGACCTCCTTGTCTACCTTCGTACACAAAATTTTGGATCTCACCTCTCTCGTGATGATCGTCGATGCATTCTTCATCAGGCTCTTCGATACCTCCTCATCGGGGACATTCTTTACCGACGAGGGGTCGATACCATCCTTTGGCGATGTCTTACCATCGATGAAGCCGACCAAGTCTTGAACGATTGCCATAGCGGCGCTTGCAGTGGTCACTTCTCAGGTATGTCCACCGCCCAAAAAATCATCAAAGTGGGATACTTCTGGCCCACTTTGTTTCATGACTGCATCCATGTTGTCAAGCGATGCGATAAATGCCAGCTTTATGCAAACAAATCACGAGCTCCACTAGCTCTTCTACACCCAATCATCACAACCGAACCCTTTTGTAAATGGGGCATATATTTCACGACTTTCCATCCTCCATCCAGTAATGGACACAAGTACATTGTCGTAGAAGTAGATTATCTTACCAAGTGGGTCGAGGCCATGCCCACATTTAACAACACTATTTACACAGCAACATGTTTTTTCTTCAACTATGTCATTGCTCAGTTTGGAGTCTCACAACAGTTAGTTTCCGATCATGGTAAACATTTTGAGAACATGATATTTGCAAAAGTTTCCTCAAAATTAGGCTTCGCCCATGAGTTTTCCTCCCCATACTACCCTCATTCCAACGAACGGGTTGAGGTTGTCAATAAAGTCCTCAAAACCATGCTACAACACACCATCAACAAACATAAGACCAACTGGCATCATATGTTATTTTCCGCTTTATAGTCTTAACACACAGCAGTCAAAACTGCCACCAGTTTTACACTATTCTACTTCATCCATGGGATCAAAGCCACCCTCCCTATCGAGTGTGAAATCCCAACATTATGCACTTCCATAGAGCTCTTACCTGACACTGCTTCAATAGAGCAACACCTGATAACCCAAGAGTCACTTGATGAAGACCATCGATCTTCATTACAACACAATGAAGCAGCTAAAAAATGGTCCAAATCCACATTCGGCTGCCATGTCAACCTTTGCTCATTCAACGAAGGTGATCTCCTGTTAGCCTATGATATCACCCATGACACTCTCAGCGATGGAAAATTCCAGTCATTATGGAACGACCCCTTCATCATCCAACATTGCCTCACTAAAGGTGCCTACATTTTGGCCTCTACAGAAAGATTCCCTCTCAAGGAACCCATCAACGGGTTATACTTGAAGAAATTTTACACGTAAATGTATCCCCCTACCTTAGGTTTCTCTTTGAACACATTTGTAGAGTTTTTAGGCTTATTTACTGCCACCACTCCTCATGTCTGATCTATCGCTCGTGTTATTGATAGATGCATAATACATTAGCCTACTACATTGGTTATGCTAACGGTGTCAGTCGTTGGACCCAGAATCTCACTTCGGTCGCTTGGGCCCTTTATACCCCCTCACATATACTAATCCATTCCAGTGGCATATGCTTAGGCCCAACTACCAATAACCAAGCCAAATATGACGCCATCATTGGTCTCCTCTCTGAGGCCAGTCGCCGCCACATTCATCACCTTAGCATTCTATTAGATTCTCAGCTTGTTGTCCTGCAACTCAACAACGTCTATCATGTTCATGATCCTTGCCTCTTTCGCAAATACCTAATAGTTATATTCCTATCTCACAACTTTGATTCGATCACATTTACACATATTCCAAGAAACCTCAATCAAGTAGAAGATCACATGGCTAACCTAGTATTAGATTAGCATTTATCACATTAAAAACATCATATACACGACATCATACATTTGTCAACACATGGCATAGACATCATACATCATAAAACACAAAACATAAAGAAACACATGATCAATGTATCCATCATATCTATCATCAAGGTCATAAAATGTTTTACAAAAAATATATTTACAATTGTCAATAGGCTCATGAGTCCCATCATCCCTATGAGTACATAAATTGGGTATCCACTACCCTATACAAAATCGGGCTCCCAAACCCATACATCCCAACTCGACACTCAAGGTGCCCCTAAATCTTCCCCCTAGATCCTATGTCAGTTGGAAGTGCCCCACCAACTGGGGGCCCTCCAGCTCTAGGAGTCATCCGACCAGTCATAGCTACCCCTGCCATTGTTTCTCTGCAGATCAACATTCTCCACTATGTCGGTACTCCCACACGCTAGTCCAAGACCTCCTTGTCCTGGATGTGGGCCCATATACCCTCAGGAGCAGCCTGAAGGACCCGCTTAAACCATCGGCGCAGATCCTCTAGAATGGCCTCAGCGTCTACATGTGGCTCTTGGGATGGTCTTGCATTGACATCATCTTGTTGGCTCCTCTGCCCATCCCTCAGCTCTATGGGATCCTTTCGAGCCAGCTCCCGTCAAGTCGGCTACCCGACGACCTCTGCCTCTCACCCCCGGGGTCCAACATCTACAAAACAACACGAATATAGTGTTAGCATCCAAATACATGTTTGATAAATGTTATCTACAAAAATCAAAACAAACAGATACAACACATACGTCTTTGGTCCCACTCCTCCCCAAGAGGTAGCACCATGTCTGGATCCTACATGTATTCCATTCCCATGTATGGATATCGTAGAATCACCTGTGGCATCTGTCACCACACTTGAGCAATCGTGGGTGTGAAGTAATGGCCACCCTCCCCTCCTCCATGGCGGGCCAAAACATGGGCCTATCGCATCAATTGTGGCTCTTGTCTCGACATTGGCTCCAATAGAATCTGAGGGCGCAATAAGAGCACCCTCTCTAAGAACCATGCCACCAACATTGACTCGTAGGAAAAATCACCGGAATCGGCACGGTGACACTGGTTCAACTGGGACTTCATCTGGGTGTGCATCAGCACACCCCATGAAAATAGGTCCCCATCCAGGACCTCCTCCACCACCCTCAGCTGACCACCAGTGATCCATTGAGTGCCCAAGGATCCATATATCCTCACCACCATGATCCTGATGCACTTGGTCAGCAAGTCATCAATGGCCTCAATCCACATGACTGAACCCAACATAGGGTTCGGCCTAGAACAATGGTGGGTCGCGATGGTATCCACCCTATCCTCCCATGGCATATGGGGATCAAATACCAGTGCCCTCCAACGGAATGGGAGCAATGTCAAAAATTAGACGTCCTCTGCCATAGAGAACGTCAGTTTCTCCCCCCTCACCAGAAATCACTATAGATCAGTGCTCCACATCCTGATCAAGAACTAGAGTAGGAACTCTTGCAACCATATCAGAGGACATTCGAAAAACTTGAGCAACTCGAAGGCTGCCAAGTGTCTGCGTACTCCAGGATGCTCCCTCACAACCTCCCTCAGTCGATCCCAGTCTTGCTCTCGCTAGTGGACCAACATCGTACTCCAGACTCTGTTGATCACCTACATTCACCCAGAAACATCTGATCAGCCACATCATCCATCAAAAACTCATAAATATCAAAAACTCATACCCCCCCTTAGCCTACCCACAGTGCACAGTTTCCCCCATACAATTGTGCATCTGTGTGTGTCTGTTATTATTACAGTTGTGCACTAATGTGAAACTGTCTCAGCCACAGCCACGCATGGGTGCGTAGTTTTCACTCCAACAGGTGCACATCCAATGCATGCTTGTTTTTCATACTCATGCACTAATGCACGCTTGTTGTTCACTACATAGCCACAAATTATGCGTAGGGTTTCCCAACATAGTCACGCATTCAACAATGCGAGACTGTCTGGGATAGACCCACACATAATGTGCAGGAAACTAAGTTCTAACTGCACACACATGTGCAGGTATCCCCCCTTTTCTTGTGCCCTTGTGGGCCCCTACCATTAAAAAATCCCTGTACGACCCTCCGTACAGCCCCTACCTAAAATCTATCAAATTCAAAAACGACATGATGATAAGGCCACTAACCTGTCTCTCGTCGCTCTCGGATCGGTAGCCTCACCATCCTGTAATCTCGAAATCACCTCACAACTCTCTCATCAGATCAACAATAGTGTCAGGTACAAATGAGGTGGCATTTTGAGCCCACCATCCATATATAGGCCCTTTTTCCCAACTTCCACCTTTTGTTACAGAAGCCTAGAGCCTCTATTTTCCGATCCGTTCTCAGCTACAAGATCCTGATCCAACCATCTACACATTCACATTCCCTGGGTTATCATCTACACTTTTCCCCGGAGGAGCATTTTTCTCATGCCACGTTTAGGTACGCATGCTCACTTTTAGTTTTATTGAATAGATTTTATATGTTCTTTATCATCAGATATTGTTCATGTCGGGTATTTGCTTGTTTATGTGTGTAGGTACTTGTTCAACAAGATTACAGCCCCTTTAGGTATATGTATGACACTGGCAGGTAGTTACTCCCTCTGTAAAAATTGCATATCCCAGTCACACCCTATGACATTCACCTTTAGGGTCCTTACATTCGGCTCTGCAATATATTTACCTCTGCCACATTTTGGTATTGTCAACCAATAACACTCTCCCCCACATGAATTGTCCCATTCATAGTTACCCTTGGAAACTTGACACTCGTGCTTATTTCATCTCCTACGATTGGGAGTCTCGGTAGCATTTTTCACTTCCGAGAATGAACCCCATATTTCTTCTCATCATATTGCTAACCTTCCCAATGGACTCCCGTGTCATATCATCTTACACTTGGTTCTATTGACTGCACCCCCACGGTTTCATTATCCCTCCATCTCATCCACCATCATTTTTCCCATCTGTAGATTGTCCTCCATCCACTTACCTAATACAGAAACCCACCCATGGGGACCCCATCCTCCACCAGTTCTCTTTCACAAACTTGTTCTCTAAACAGGCCAAGCCATTTTTCACTGGGGAACTCGTTTCTGTATCTATATACTCAACCCAAATTATTCTTATTTATTTGGTAATTGTATAAAGCCCTTGTTTCCAACATATACGTAGTTTTTTAGTCATCATCCTCGATGGCCTTCTTTTACCTGGAAAAGAAACCCATGTCACCCTTGGTTGGGGCATCCACCCTTTTTTCATATCGACATCATTAACAAACCTCGAGTATCCCAAATCCATGTACCCACGATCTCTAAGTTTTCCCACTTTTTTAGCCTTCGACAAAGTTTAACCCCATATCTAGTCATCCCACTGACGCTAGATCCAGTTTTACGGTTGCTTCCAATCCTCCCTCAACACCCCAACCAAGAGAAGTCTTGAGTCCCATAGTTTCTTGACTTCATCCATGTTACCCATCAGTACCTGATCTCACCCATTACTTAGTGGATTTCAAGAAGCCCTTTGCTTCTTGATGTCACGTCTCCCTTCCTCTCGACATCAACATAGTTTCCAGAAGAGCGGTAGTATCTTGACTCTCATTAAATTTTCAATGAGGAGTCTCGGACGGAATAGAGAGAGTCATCATCGCTTTATGATTCCATTGACCCCCATAACATTCAACTTTAGCAAACTCTCATGTTATGGTGGGTCTTACTATGTGACCATTGCAGTTGTTTCATACCAGCTGAAGACCTTTGAATTTGATATGCCATCAATGCCTACGAGTCATCGAAACTTCTTACAATCGTCCATTACATTCTTCAGAGCCAGTTCACCAGTCAGAACCATCATATGTTGTTATCAACCGCCCTCGAGGATGTTGAAGCTATATACATAATCATACATATTCAGTTATAGTCCCACATTTTGGTTTCATGACACGAGCATGGGGCATTCCTGCCTCGTTTGTATACAGATTTAATTTTTTCTCCCTAGAGAAAGGTTTGGTTCCCGCAGTTTTCCCTCTCCCTCCGACGGATCACTCTTGCAATTCCTCTCTTCACAGTTTTCCCTTTCCCAATGATTCCTTTCTTGATTCGTATAGACATCTTCTTGATTTCAGGTGCAACTAACAAAACTCAGACTGATGCACACTTGGTAGACTTTAATCTTCATGTGAAACTCACAAAACGTGGTCCGACACACACTTTATATAATTCCTTGCACAGTAGAAAGCGTAAAACTGAACCCAAAACTTTGGATGTTAACAGACCCCCACCAATATTATTTGGCTCGTCCTCGAGCCAACTGATTTATGAAATGACCATTGCGGTGGATGGTGCAATGATTTTGACTTCCTCCATGAATTCCTTATACTGATGCTTGGACTCATCGAGTTATACTTGGATATCCTTAAAACGTTGAATAATTTCCTCGACGTCCAAGGGTATGACCTGAGGGGTTGTTAGATCTATGAGGATGATTTGCTTGACGAGGGGGGCGAAAACAACTTGTATGTTTGAAAGATGAGTATACCAGTCCATAGCCTTGTCAGCCATCGAAGTGATCGATTCTCACATATTTTGTTTCTCATCCTTAGATGAAGTGATCTCCTTTGTTCATGTGCCAATGACATGCATTAGGGTGGTGTGTTCTTTAGGAGGCAACGAACTCACTTGTCGATTTTGTTGCACGACCTCAGCCTCTATTGCAGAAGTTTGATCATAGAGAGTTATGAGCTTCATAGGGATCTATAAATAATCCCACAATTTGAATCCTTGAGTGACCAGATCGATGAAGCCTTTGGCATGGTCTATACTCTCCTCAATTACAATTATCTTCGAAGCAATTTGTTGTTGGAGGGAAATTTCTTCTGGCGTTAGATGTTCCTGTCAGTATTGAAGTTCATGATTCTATGATTGCATAGACTGAACGTGCTTAACGACCACTTTCATTTTCTGTAGGGATTGGATATCCAACTATACTGGTGTTGGCGGGGAGACCTGGGAGTAGGCTTCATTGAGAGCAATGATCAGTTCGATGTGGTCGCTAAGAACGGATGCATATTGGCCCTGAGTTTCTGCATGTGAAATGACTTCCACCATGTATAGATCATGTAAATTATTTTGAATCTCTTCTTGTTCCTTGCATGCACATGATTCTCATTGTAAGTGGGATCATGTGGCATCGTGATTGGAACGCTCTTGCTCATAGATGAGGCGTAACTGGGTGTGTTCTTGGTAGCTAGATTGCTAGTGTTCTCCCAGATCATGGATCAGGTAAGTGATAAAGTTATGGATGTCCTTTGTAGGTACCTATGAAAATTTTAGCTATGTTATGGACAAGATTGATGGGATGATTGCGAGTGGATCAACATTGATCACTCGGCGAGGACTGACTCCTGGAACCTTGAAGGTTGGATTAGCTGAAGATAGAGATTCTGGTAAGGAGGGAAGAGAAAATTGTTGGCCCAGAATATGCATATTTTTGATCATGTCATTGTGGGAGATTTGTTATTTTCCTATGGGATATTTTATGTTGGCATTTACTGGCCCTGAGTAGAGTTTGGATGGAGATATAACCAAGGTGGCTTCTTATACAATTGGGTTTGGTCGGGGTGGAGGTGAAGGATTGTGGTCGTACCTTGAGCCAATGTTTATATGATATGGGGTATGAGTGTTGGACACTCACTTTCTCTTTTTGGCTTCAACATTGTCTGCATCAAATCCACTTGCGTTCTCATAATGGGCAGGGGAGTGGGGAGATTTTGTATTCATGGATATTGGTGTTGTCTTATCTCCCACCATTGAAATCTTGGACTAGTCCTGAGAATGATTTGAACTGATTCTAAATTAAGATTATATATCAGAGAAGGGAGGTTGGTCTTGGGTCAGCCATTGTTCAACTCCCTCGATAATATATCTTTTTGTAATACAGAAGGGAAGTATGTATTTTGATTTCCTATAGTTGTGCAAGGACATATGACCACATTATGGAAATTACATGTAAAAGGAAGATGATGTTCATACCTATTGAATATGTGGGATGGTATGCGGACTTGCTTGACAAATGTATTGATCAGTTGGTTATACCATTGCTTGAACACTTTAGAAATGATGGCCTTCTCATTGACCTCCCTAGAATGTTGGAGTGGTAAGAACCCGAGGGAGAGAAATGAGGGGGTGGTTTCTATATCGATTTAAAATCGGGGGAGGGGGGGTGGCTTCCATAGTGCCATGCCCAGAAATAAAAGTACCCAACTATAATGAGATTACTTCCCCTCATCCTAAGAGTTCAGGTAGTTAGTGATGAATTCTTTAAAGAGGTAAGGGCCCAAGCCAGCTGATGTTTGTCAACACAATGCTCAGTCACCAAAACGACGTCGATTAGGAATTCTTCCTTTCGACATTTGCGAATAAGTTTTCATGCAAGTAGTTTATTTTCAAACCAGACTGTAGAATCATTTATTGCAGGAATAAGAATGTCGTGTTTGCCTCTTCATGTGCCATATTAAAATACACCTCCTCCAACGATGCATCATTTTATTTAAGAATGTTGGTTGGATTCTCAGTGGATGTAGGAAGACTAGATACTTTGTGTATAATGGTTTAATCGATGAGATACAACCAGTCCAACCAAAGGTATCCCCCTTGTACCTTGGTGAGGAGGAACCAAACACATGACCACATGGCCTCGGCCTGACCGAAGTGAGGGAATTTCATAAGGGATAGGATTTTGAATCTCTTCTATGGTCATGCACATTCTTGTACAATTGTCTTATCCTTACCATCGTCGCGTCAGAAAACCTTTGTGTATCAGTCAAACTGAATTTCAGGAAATCAGTGGGATCACATATATTATAATCGACACACTTGAGGATGGGTAATTTTTTGAATGGGAGGCCTTCAATTAGGACTTCGTAGGGAAGTAAAAGATCAAGAAGCAAAATTTCTTTCACATCTTTAGACTTTTTCTAGGATTTAGCTTGGATGGATTAAGCCATTTCATAATAGGTGGTAATGGTGATGGAATCTGCCCACAAACTAGGATGTGGGATTGGTGATGGTCTATGTTATGGGGATATGGAAGGAAGATATGTGGCACGAAGAAAATAGAAAATTAAGAACGATGAGGAAGTGGAAGGTGAGGGTGGTTTTGAATTGAATGGAGCCATAATGACACTTGGTTGGTCACGCATGCAAAGTCGTTGTCCCATATTTTCGTTCAATTGACTAGTACTCCACCCTAGTATAGCCATTAGGATCAGCATGTTGGAGTATTTTTTGTCATACTTTCATTAAGGTTGAGTCATGCATTGATTTTTACAAGTAACTTCTGCTTTTGTTTTGAATCGGGGAAATTGTCCTCTTTCCAGTGGTGTTAATGGGTTTTCATTCCCATAATTAGATGTAGCGAATGTGTGAATATTATCTATCACCTCAACCATTGATATTTCCAATATATGGTCGTCGCCAGATCTTCTAAATTAATAAATATGTAGACATTAGAACCCATGTGTGAATTTTCGCGTCGGAGGTGCAGCGCATGGTTCTATGCACCCCAATGAGAATTGATTAGTGGTTAAGAGCGATGAGGAAACCCCAAGTGGGTTGTTACGTATTCACATCTGGGTGCGGCTAGTCAGAGTCCACGTAGGAGGTAGAGGAGTAATCTAGGTTGGTTCTATTAAGATCTATTGGCTAACCATTTCTTCGATAGTTGTGTTAGAGGCATTTGTATGCTCAAGGGGGTTAGGGAAAAATCATGCAGGGAATAGATCATCATAGTTTATTGAGGTTCACCTTCTTTTCCCAATGTAAATTTGAGGAATTGAGGAGATGGGGTGTTTCTTGGGGAGCTTGCGACAATCATTCATATAGTGACCACATGTGTTTCACCTCTGCTTAGTTATCCAACACCTTTTGTAAGGACTTGTGTATTGAAAAATGTCGACATATGGTCGAAACCTTTCTCGCATGGATGCTTCGATAGCTACCCATTCATGATATGACTCTTGATTTGCATCCCACCAACGTGCAATAATTTTGAGGAATACTCTATCAAGTGCATGATTCCTCAGAATCTCGGGAGTGTGTTGTAGCCATGCAATAAATGTAGCCACCGAATCCAACCCATCATACCGATAAGAGTCAAATTATTCCACGTGATCTTATGCAGAGATATGCACACACCTCCTTGTTGATACTTCATATAGCTTATTCTACCACCTCTCCATGGAATCCTCAAAATATGTCATAAGATTTGACACTTCTCCAGCTTAATTATCCATCTGTTATGGGGTTAATGTAGTCCTCCCTGCGCCCTGTGATCTTATAAATATTTTCAATGATTGATCTCCATGCATCCTCATCCACAGGCTCATTGTACCAGTCATCTTCATATGGATCCAATGGCATGACCACATGCATGGTGTCTATTTCAAAGGACATATGTCACTTCTTCAAGTTTATCACTGCATTATTGTTAAAGGCCCATTGAATACCTAATAATGTAGGTTATGGATCAGATTCATCCATAATCTCAATGACCTCATAGTCGACCTTTGTTTTCACCCCTTCTATGTTGACTTCTACTTGCTCCAGATGGCCTATTGGGTAGATCATGTATTGATTGGACAGTGGGAGCTAGATGGACGACCAGACCAACTTAGGCTTACCCATCACCTCCCAATATTTCTTTGGAAAAATGTTCACGTTGGATCCTAGATCCAACATGACTCCATCCATGTTGTATCCACCAAGCTCTATTGTGATCTTAAATTCTTGGCCATTGTGCTTTTTTCTTGATGACCTGGAAAATATTCCTTTCTGGAAGTAGAGTGGATGTGGTAGCCTCCACTCCTTGTTCTTTGATGAAAGTATCTAACATATGAGTTAACTTACTTGCATATTATGGATCATTCAATAGGCACAGATAGCAACGCAAGAAATAACTTGCTTGGTCTTCAGATTCTTCCTTGTGACCCGGTTCATGTAAGACTCTTGCATGCGTTGCAACTCCTACTGACATTGTTCTTCGTATGCATTATGCTCAGTGCGTCACAACTCAGTTTGTTTGCAAGCTTCCTCTATCAATATTTGTGTCATGCAATGTAATTATTCGCACATATGAGCCTCCTCCAACAATCTTTGTATCATGAGCTGAAATTCTTCACATGTGTGAGCTTCGTCCAATGACATCTACATCACCCGCTACACATCATCATGGATATAAGCCTCCTCTGGTAACCTTTGTGTCAACCTATACACTTCTTCCCAGATCCAAGCCTCTTCAATTAACCTCTAAGTTGAGTGTTGTAGCTCCTTGCGTGCTCTTTCTTGTTGAAGTCCTCTTTGTGCATCATGCAGAAACTGCTTCTGACGAGAATCATCAAACTTTGGAGGGGGATAGGGTTCCCTCCTTAGTTTCCTATCTGAATTTTGACCTAATTCTTCGCCATGCTCGAAGTTTGCTCCTATTTTTTCCCCTCCATGGGTTACTGCCAGGACATCATCTTGCTCATTCTTCTTCTTATTCTTGTGTGGATCGACATGCACTATGTTACAATTGGTATTCCTATCCTCCCACTTCTTTAGTACATCGGGGAAATCCTCAGTGACATGCTCAAGGCTATAGAATTATGCAGAGAGCACACATAGTTTGGTAGAAAATCGTGAGACATGGCCAATATCACCGCAATGAAAAAAAGTGTGCACCTATATCCACCTCAGGGACCTCCTTGGTATCCACCTCTTTCTGCACCACCGTGCTCACTACCTTTCTGCTCCTAATATACCCAAAATGCATTGTGGGTATTATCTTGCATTAACTAGAGTGAGCAGAAGCTATTGACACAATGGCCGACATATTTACAGAACTTGCAAAATGGAGTGTGTTCCATCATCTGGTATTTATACGAGGTGAGACAATGAGGTGGAACATGGCCCCATTATTTACATATCTCGCAATGTTCTGATTGTCCATATGGAAATGGACTTGGTGTGTCTATCTCCACATAATTTGGAAGGCCAAGGAACTCGTCTTGAAGATGCCCCTCAAAGTGACATGTCGTACACCATACATGCTCATGCACGACTTTAGTATTTTCAATATCTTGTAGTTGCATAGTTAGGTTGGCCAATTGTGAATGAACCTGCATCAACCCAATCGATATATCTACACCTCTAGGTGTAGCTTCCAAGCGCATCGCAATTTCGACTGCCTCAACCTATCTAACAAGATTTTAAATTGTGTTCATAGTCCTATATGGTTTCTCCGTTCTTCTGTTTGATTTCCTTTATTTATGTAATGCATTGGGTTTATAACTTAGGATTTTGAAACTCCCTAAGTAGATCATGCTTAATCTCGGTCAAGGAACTTGTTTGTCCCACTAGTATAGTATCCTTATACTTCATGTACCACGTCAAGGCTCTGTCCCTAAACAAAATCTCTAGTTGTGTGATTTTAGCTACTTCATATGTAATTATCTTTATATACCAGATTGCTTCATACATAGACTAGTGTTGCTCTACATCATCCTTACTCATTCTGTGGAGCATGGGTAGTCTCAATGTACTGTCTTGATTCACCATCTTCAAACTCGAGCTAGTTCTTCTTCTCTGACTTCTAGGGGCTTGAATTTTCCACACCACTATGGATTGGGGTAAAGTATTGTTGACTTCACCTTCTTCTTCACTCATCTCTTCACTTCTCTCTTCTTCTTCTCTTTCTTCTACTTCAATGTCTTCACTATATGTTGTGTTTTCTTCTTGATTAAAAATTCACAAGGGGGGGTAAGTTCATCTTCTTCTAAAACTTCTCTCAAGGTGACCCAAAGATTTATCTACTTGCAGCCATGCAAGAGCATCTAATATTATCAATTTATCTCCCCCACCACTAGGGGAGCCTCCATCTTCCTTTTCTTTTGGTGTATCAACACTTTGTGCCCTACCTTCTCGTCCTAACTACGCACCACAAATGTGTTCTATGTCACACGGGACAACATGCTCACTACAAATCTATGCTTTGTCTCCCAGTCTGATCAACGCACTACCACTTTGCACATAAACTCCCTCTCAAAACAACACACTACCACTGCCACTTTGCACATAAACTCCCTCTCAAAACAACACACTACCACTGCCACTTTGCACATAAAATCCCTCTCAAAACACACTGCCACTTTGCACATAAACTCCAAGGGTGAGGACTTCATCATCTATGTCCATACTAGTGTCACTACTAGTATCCATATTGGAGACCATATCCTCTACTCCATGCTTCTTTGCGGTCATATCCTCATCTATGCTCCACCCTGGAACAACATTATCTCCTGCACTACCACCCCGTGCAGTTTCTTTTATCTTCATATTGGACCTGACCCCTTGTCAGACTCCCTTGGATAGTTCTTTTCCACCTCTATCTTTCGCTCTTCGTATTATCTCAAATATTCTTGCATACTTCTCGAATCTTTTTCTCCTCTTCTCTTCTCGGTACATTCCATACCTCACCTCATCTCGACAATTTATGGATCCTCCTCAACAAATCCATTATATCTCTTTTCTAACTTTCCTCGATCCTTGCAGAACCCACCCCCCCCCTGCCATGCTGGGGGATTTTACTCATCCATTAGATCATGATCCATGTGCATTAGACATTTCTCCACGACCAACATTTTTATCCAAAGTGTAATTTCTTCCAACATTCACCTTCTTAGTCATTCTGCAAACTTTCTTTTAGCCTCACTAAAAGAATTAGTGTATTCCACGGCGAATTCAACAATGTAGCCTTCTTTCACTAGAGAAAACTAGAAGTAAATATCCCGAGTCCAATTTTTATCCAACACTTTTAGTTCTTCAAGCTTGGCTTAATCCCAAGCCAATGGCTCCAATGGCGACACCAGAGAATTGGTAGTAGCTTTCCTTTTTAAACATTCATGCAATAGACAAGGAAATTCAACAAAGAAAATCTCATGCATATCTGAGTGAAGATACATATATTTCCATTTTTTTTCATTTACACAATATTAAATTTCCTTTTTCCTCCTTCCAGTATTGATTTTCCTCCTTAGTGGGATGCCACCTCATTTCTTTCCTTCATCATTCCCGACAATAGAACCACTTGTTGGGTATTTTGATCCATGCTTTTGCATTTCCTTCTTAACGCTAGGGAGTTTAGACCCAAGGTTCATCCAGAGTTTTCCAACAAAATCCCAAGAGCATCATCATATCAATCCTCGACCAAGGTCGAGGAAGGTCTCACCCGAGATGTAAAGGGGATCATAGAGATCATAAGGTCTTGTGACATGGATAAAGTCTAAAAAAATGAAAATTCATCAGGATTGGAATCCATGCATCTCATATATGACAGATTATTAGGCCTAATACAAACACATATTCAACTCATACATAGTAGACACATAATGGATCAAAATTGCCGCATATTTATTACTAGATTCATTCCATCCCAACAAAGTCATACATTGCACATGAAAGATACAGATGACATCCGTAGAACTTCATATCTTCTCTATATAAAGCCTCAAAGTTACAACATATTGCACAAAGCACCTTTTTTCAACAATCAGACATATATAGACACAAAAATATATTCAAATTATTACAACATTACAACGGGATCAGAGAAAGCTCGATACTGAAGACTCGATGAATCTATTTTCCTCAATATCTAACTAGTCTCACCAGCCAACCTTGTTTCTAATATTAGTGCTTCCTTTTATAGCTTTCACTGATGGGGAGTGTTGTCTCTTTCTAATATGATTGATCCAGGTGGATCTCGATGGCCATCCACCTTTTCCATTGAATCAACATTTCAAGCATATAGTTTTGATAAACCGTGATATTCACCCTTTTGATGGGGAATATAATGTAATTCCATCTTCATTTTTTAATTACAAACATCATGTAATGATTTCCTAGTGGTCTTATGTACATGCTTATAGCATAACGTCAATGCACCAAATCCCATTACAACTTTGTAGTTAAGCGCACTCGGGCTAGAGTAGTAATGGGATGGGTGATTGATCGAGAAATCTTAGTATTTTACATGCCTATGGAATATTATAAACTTAGAGTAATTTATCCCACATGCATCATGGGAATTGTTCTCCTCTCAATATCTCATATATAATTGAGATGAAGCATGCCCTTTAAGCATGCAACGAAGTGTGATGTAAATCTTGTTGCAAAGTAGCCAACATATCTATTGTTTAATAGATAAGTTACCCCATTCTTCCAATTTGTGTTCTACAATGTTTTTCTATCTTATTCATTAATATAAGTTGGATTTCACGCATAACGCCACGCACCAGATCCCATTTACAACTTTGTGGAAGTTGCTTAATTCAATAGAGAATGGATGCGATTGATCGATAAGTCTTAGTATTTTGCATGCCTATGGAATTTATAACTTAGACTAATTTATCCCACGCACGGGAATTGTTCTCCTCTCTAATCTCATATATAATTGAGGATGAAGCATGCCCCTTTGCTAAACTAAGTGTGATGTAAATCTTGTTGGTGAAGTAGCCAAATATATCTATTGTTTAAGGATAAGTTACCCCATTCTTCCACCTAGGTTCTGCAATGTTTTTCTATCTTATTCATTAATATAAGTTAGGTTTCACCGATTTTCATGTTCTCATATATTTTTTTTTGTTTCATTTTGTTCTCATCATAATTCAGATCGGTATCGAAAGCGTAGCTTTCTCCTTTGCCATTTCAGTCCCCGGATAAGGTCAGTAGTATAGATATTTATGTCTCTCGAAAGCTCACTTGAGGATTGTTGATTACAAGCTGTCAGCTTGATGCCAATGGTTTTACTGATTGATGTCATTGATTGATGTCAAGTGATTGATTGATGTCAAAGGATTGATTGATTGATGATTGGATGTGGGCCATAATATGTATTGTCCTGATGAGAATGCATAGATGAAGATGGATCAATGAGCTGTCACTGGATACATGATGAAGATGGATCTACGTGGTTTCATTGGTATAGGATGCATTGTTGGAAAATGTATAGATGAATCAATATTGGTTCTATCACGATTGATAAGGTGCAATAAAATGGATGAACTCCAAAGTGGTCCCCTTTATGCGGAAAGCCCTCACTGAAGACGGTGATGGAGTTATCCCAGAAGAATGGTTGAGGACCATGTTCTCATTATTGTCTTATCATGATTGATAAGGTGCACAAATAGATGAACTCCAAAGAGGTCCCCTAATGGAATATCTCTAAGCATGACCCTCACGGGAAGACGCTTTGCAGATTGAGTTATCCTAGAAGAATGGGTTGGAGGACCTACGCTTGTATGTGTGGAATAACCCAGGATGAAGATCGAAGGAATGAAAGCAGAAACTATCCTATAGCGATAGTGCTCTATCATGCCATTTATGGTGGTGTATGTGGAATGTCACATAACTCCCTCATGGTTTTAGAGCCAGGGCCTTACGAAGATGAAGGACTTCCACATGAAGGCTTGAAGCCCCTGGCCAAAGAAGTCAAAGTGACAAAGAAGAAATCATTATTTAAATTGATAGCAAAGTGGACAAAGCCAGGTGGATGGCTTCAATAATAAAAGAGAAGTGACAAAAATCAAGAAATGATAAAGCAAGGTGAAAATCAAGAAGGAATATTTGGTATGGTTAACCCTAAAAATATGAAAACAAAGTTAAGGACCTAGAAATGGGTTAATATTATTTGAAATGATAAATTAAAGGACAAATTCAAGGTGGATTATTTAAATAATCAAGAGAAGCAGACAAATCAAGAAATGATAAAAGGCGACAACTGCTAGGCTGAATATTTTAAATGATAAAGTATTGTAGAACTTCTATTTATGGAAGTGGTTAAACCCTAAAATAAGAAAAATATGTTAAGAGACCTAGAAAGTCAAGCTATGTGACCTAAAATGGGTTAAGGGACCTAGAGGATGAAAAGTATACCAATATAGCAATGGTCTCTAGTAGATCATCATTTTGTGGATCAATGGAGAGCTTCTTGTGAGAATATATTTTGGAGTATTGATGGAGAGCTTCGCGTGAGAGCTTGAGAATTTTTGGTGTGTGGAACACTTGAGCATATTGAAATGATATCTAAGGGTGACTGAGGTAATCAAAGGATATTTAAGCCAAAATTCCGAGGAAAGCAGTGCTTCAAGGCCGAAATGCAAGGAAGCGATAAATTCTTTGATGGTGCTTCTAAGGTATGTTACTTATAAAGAATCATCAGCCATTTTCAGCTATAACTTTTTCTACAATGATCTGGTAGATCCTGAAATTGCTATAAAAATGATAAAAAACGTATCCGGCATCTGCTTAAAATTCATCCCTAGGGCGTTGTATTTGGGGAGTTACACTCCATGGAAAAATAGGGTTTGTGACCTGGGTCTCCTGAAACTAGTCAAAACAGATGTTTCAAGTTAAAACGTCATAACGTCTTCATAACACATCCAAATCTCAGTGAGACTAATTGTGTTGGTTATATTATAGTCTGTAGTATGCTCTGGAACAATTTCAGATCGATTCAACAAATATTCTCTATGGGGCACTCTCTACAAGGTCGCTCTCTAAAATAATCCGTGACCAGCAAGGTATGCCATTTTTGCTATAACTATTTTCTGAGAGGTTAAGTAAGTAGTACCACCTGGAGGAATTGCAATAAAAACACTGGAAGAACATTGTGCATCAGTTTGTGATCTTTATTCATTACAGGTACAAGTTATGATTATTTCAAGTTATGGTTGTTGACTAATCCAAAACTATCATGGCTTTGAGACAAGCAATGGATGAGTTGGCACATACATGAGGTGTATAGCTGATGATGTGTTGGTACATATTGATGAGTCATTGTTGACAGATTAGTTGACACATGATCGTGCGGAGCTACTGCATACGTTTGGATGCACTTGTTTATGGTATAGGTTGATTACAGTTGGTTTGGCACAAAGTTGGTGCATGGTTGATGCCCTTTGCTTATGGTACGATTGATATATGTTGAGATTGTTGCCTCATCTCAGTTGCGCTGAGAACAAGTTGAGTCTTTCATATAGATTTGGTTATCTTGTAGAGTTGTACTCATTCAGTTCGGCGGTCAAAAACCCTCGGATTGAAGTTCATAATAAAAAGAAAATTGTACATACATCTTGTATTCCTTTCTGTGTTCCTTGTGGAGATGGATTTGTTGATGATATATTGTTGATATGTATTCACATCTAACTAATTATTAATGACAGCAATGAGTAATGAGTAAATGTTGAATGCTAACTAATGAGTTTTGTGTAAGAGGGAAGTTTTGGGAAAAGATCCCCACACCCATTCAACACCCCTTTGTGTAGGTGTGTCCAATAAAACCACTCTCTCTAGCCCAAACGACCTCCCATGTTGGAAGAAAAGAGAGATGATTTTCAAAGCAAGATATCCTCTCAATATGTTGCTCTAGGAATCCCTCATGCAAAAAAGGAGCTTGTGATGATGGACAATTCGCCGCATCCTTAGAAGACTACCAATGGCGGAAGCAAAGGCATCTTTGACAAGAAAACATTTTGAGTGTGCAACACCCTTCAAGGTACAAGTAAATTTGATATCCCCTTACTGAAGGCCAGATAGATGAAGATGCTCTATAAAAAATGGTTAAATCTACTAAAAGGTTGGGTTAATTCATCCAAAAATTCTCCTCGACAATGAAAAGATCACCTTCACGCCTCTTCTTAAATCCCTTCCCATGTTAGAGCTTGGTGGGAAAGTTACCGTGAGAGGTGCCACCACAGATGAATCTATACCATTGAAGAGAGAAACAACTTGGGAATCCTTTGTAGATTCTCTAAAGGAGGAGTTATAACATGTCGGAAACTATGATGACCAAGTACATGAGATGGATGACTTTGAGTTGGAAAATAGATCAGATGGTGCCAAAGCACACTAATATATTTCATACATTGCACTCAAATATGGATATCAGAGATCAGAGCAACAATTTGCCTTTGAAGTATCATAGTGGTCTGCATATAGGTACATCCAAACAGATGGACGATGGACATATCCTCACCGAGTTTCTTATCGATATGATGTCAAATTGAGAAGAAATTCAAGTAACATAGTATGAAGGAGTTCGAGTTTGAAAATACACCACAACATAATCATGGCAAAGGGAAACCCAACCCATAGAACGAAGGATAGAGAAAGGAATTTCAACCTCAAGAGATCCAGTCCAAGACACATGCAAAGAAGGATAATGAGAAGTCAAATAAAATATGACACCAAAAGTGGTGTTATTCCACAACATCCCCCTGCACAACACCCATGAATGTCACTCTGAAATGGTCATTGGTGGTCGAGCTCAAAGGAAAATAATCAGAATCTGACTTGGACTCTGATTCAAATAATTATAAAGGGAAACATATCATATATGAATAACCCACTGCTACTATCATAACTACAAATAACATAAACTTAAGAAACAAAGAAACTTGAGAAGGGGAGCACCTCTTCCACTCACTGCATGTGGGTAAAGTCACTACAATCTTATTATTGGATAACGTCACCAGAAAACCTCGATCCCATCCGAGGTTTTAAGAGATTGAATTTTTCGACGATGTCACACCCCCAACCATAAACCATCATATGGTTGAGCTGAGGATGAGACATTTGTGTCACTAATATTGTCCCTTGTCCTATGGCATCAAGCCCTTCAAGGATGAAGTAGTGTGAAAGGTTTCCCCACTTGAAGTCTTTTTATGTTTTTAGGACAAACCATATAGTGGGGAAACGCCATGCTATCTATGAGTCTCGGGTCCCAAAGTGTAATTTTTAATTCGAGGTTGGATCTACAGGGTACCAGAGGTAGCCTGACCATTTCCACTTCGCTGATCCCCGAAAACAATGCCCGAAAGTAATCTCTCCTCAACACAAAGTTTTCCCTCGGCCACGATCCAATCGTATATGAACATATAATACTGACCACTAAAATCTCGGCCCAAGATGTTTCTATCCAATAGAAACATGTCAACAATATTGTAGAGGAGCATAAAGAGAATAAGAATCTTTCATATATGTTCAACATAGCCTCCATTGGCCATGGACCATTTTCGTGTGCTTGGGGTTCCAACGATTATCCCCCAATATTGATATAGCTATTATTGTTGCATATTCACCTACAAAGTCCTCACACTCGCATTCAAGTAAGATCATATAGCCATACATTTTGAATGGATCCAACACCTCCACAGGTTCATGACATCCTTCATTCACGTGCAAAGTACAAGCTGGACATATACTTCAACAAGGCAAGCTGCCTACCAAGGTTCAAATTCACCAAAATCTTTCTCCATCATCTCTCGAGGGAACTTGATGCACTAGGGACCATTGCTCCTAAGGAAGGAGGAATGATCTAGGTGGATATCAAGGGCCACCCAACGCTTCCAATCGGTCCTCAACATTTCAAGCATTATTTTGAACTACATATGCCATGTTATTCACCCTTTTGATGGCGAATGAAGTGAAATGCCATATTCATTTGTTAATTATAGATATCATGTAATGATTCCTAGTTCGCCTTATGTACATGCTTACAATGTAGAGTTAAATTTAATTTAATCCCATTAGAACTTCATAGTTGCCGGGTTTTGGCCAGGGAGTAGTATTGGGATGGGTGATCAATAGGGAAGTCTTAGTATTTTTGGCATGCCTATGGTATTTTATAAACTTAGACTAATTTATCCTACATGCATCATGGAATTGTTCTCTTGTCACTCATATATAATTGAGGTGAAGGAGGGGCCCTTTAAGCAATGCAATGGAGTGTGATGTAAAGCCCTCAAGTAGGAATGAAGTGTATCCAACACCTCTTTCTTTTCATAGATAATCTACCCCATTCGGCTAGTTTGTGTTCTACAATGTTTTTCTATCTATTCATTAATAAAAGTTGGGTTTCGCTATATTTTCATGTTCTCTACTATTTTTTTTGTCCTGCTTCATTCTCATCATAACTGATCACTTTCCACTCAAGCTTTCCCATAAAACTACCTCAAGGCGGCTTTTTGGTGTCCGCCAACGCCCACATAGACTTTCATATCAATGGAAATATTAATGCATTTAGCCAACTCATCCTTTTATCCATCCCATGTCCTTGAATGTTGTTGGCAGCAATAATTCGACGAGATTTCCCGAGGATTCCTTTCTTGACTCCGACATGAATCTTCTTGATTTCCAGAGTAACTGAATAATAAATGCACTCCACACGCATCACTTGGTAGACTTTATTTACTGCAACTAACAAAACTTGGTCCAGTACACATTCTATGTCATTCCTCGTGCATTAGGTGCGCATAAAACTATATCGAATAAAAGACAACTCTGTTTTGAAGCACACATAAAACTTAACTCCAAAACTATTTTGTGCCAACAAAAACGACATACCTCTATTCATATGTATGTTGTACATCTTCAATTAATCAAATGAATTCTTGTGAGAGTATATCTCTAAGATATACATTTGGCACGTACTTGTACATCTAGGCGATATTGGTATCTAAAATTCACTAAATATTCAATGGCTTCCTCCATATAGCGATGTCAGATCCAATACTCTACTGGTCTATGCCCCTTTTCTGGAACATCCTCCCTTGATCCAAACTGTCCATCAATTGTGTCATCAAGGCCTGACTCGAACATAGAGTCCAATCTCTTTGTCTTTATTCCTGAATAAAGAAAGGTTATTTTGTATGGTCCCACCGATGGTTGGAATGATCATGATACCCTCTAACAATGAAGTCACCATGATTACTAACTACATGGCACAAAACTTCAACATGATGACCTTCCAATTTCAATAGTAGTTCAAACTTATCTAGTGCATCCCAATACTTCACCAATCAATCTTTTCCTACATCGAACATATAATGTGTATTGTACAAAAACTAAACTGGCATAACATTGTATCATGGGGAAAAAAAGGATCTATGACAAGCCCCAAAATATTCAAATATTTGATCGTAGATCCACTAATGAGCATATCACCATCCAAATAAATATCCATTGGAAAGAACCTGTAATTTTGGCCTAATAGAAACAAGAAAAAATCTCCAAAGAATCAACAAAAAAATACCTTTATTGTTGAGTCTAATAGAGCAACAACGATATGTGTGCGAGAAGGATTGAACCTAACAACAAGTCATTATGTGCACTTAAGTGCTTTGACTCCCAACCACTTTCTTCCAGAATTTCATATTCCCAAAATTTAACATCATGATCGACACTTCCACACCTCATCCATAAACTGCTCACGTCCAATATTATTCCTTATTAATCATGTTTCACGCATTAGTTTCTTTTCAACCACCGCCTACATTGTTATTCCAACATGCACCCAAAGAACAATGTAACCACTCATTCTACACCACTTGATGATAGTATCCTCAATATAAGACACAATACCATGCCTGATGTGGGGTGCTCCTGTAACATTTGGTGGTAGAAAAACAAATACAGATGGGGATTTGTTTTTGGCTGCCAACATCAGCTACAAAGAAACCATACTTTTTCGATCATTCATACCATGCAGCATCCACAACACTTTGATTGTATGCTTTGGCCATTAAAAATATATTCAGACATGGATGCAAATTTCAAAATGAAATCTAATATTCTCCCATGGAACAAGTCTTCATTCTTCCTTATCAAGTAAATAACAAGTTGCATATAAGTGGTATGTGGGCAACTTATAAATATTTGTCAGTAACTTTTCCCATAGTGTAGATACGTCTTCACGAATTTTTCTGTTGGTTGCTTCATCCACATGGGCATCCTCGAAAGAAATGTGACCTCGGAACTTCTTGGGCTCGTATAGCCTAGGATCGACCATTAGCATGAATCCCTTCAACATTAATAGCAAACACAACTCCAACAAAAATTGTGATATTTTCTCTTGATCCACAAAAGGGCATCAATAGCAGCATGCTCAAGATCGTCCCTTGTCTCATGCTCTCCACAACCTAATAACACGATATCATATTACTATCTCCTAGCAAAGATATTGTTTATCTCCTTCTTCTACTGCTCATCCATGTACTTCTGGTAGTCCTGGGTACATACTATCACTAGAACCCATAATTGTCACTTTCCCATGAAATAATCTTCAACCACAAGTATTGCATTACACGATGTAGGAGGGTCTCTCTGTAGGTCCTTCAATTTATTTAGTATGTGTTGGAAGCCACACAAGCAATCATAAATCTCTCAACACTAATAATATTTCGTGCACTAGTCTGCTATTGTAAATAAAACAATCCCCGACCCATAGGTTACGAATTTTCTCACTTATCTCATATAAAAGTTCAAATGCATTGTCCACTCCTTACTCATCGATCGGTTGACCACCCTTCAGATATGCAAAAACACTGTCTACCCAGTAGATATTTTGACTTTAACACCTTTTCACCCAAGTACGCGATAGAAGCAAACAAAATCATTTGAGCATAGAACCAATAAATTGCATAGTCATATTTGTAACACTATCAATAACAACAATAACTTATATATTTTCAAATCTATCAATAACAAAAATAACTCATATATTTTCAAATCTACTCATCATCAACCTATCTCTTTGATACTAAATGATGCAAATCAAATCCGCAATGGAATAAAACTCACATATACACACATTTCTATGCAAAGCAAGGGCACATGAGATATGTGATCTAAATCGCCGAAGGGGAATTTTTAATATAAAACCATTCCCGGGTGGTTGTTACCTTTCCTGGTACAAATGGTCTCTTTTATAATAGTAGATTAGCATAATAACTATTACATAATTATATGGTTGGTTCAAACCATCTCCACGACTCTCTTCACAATATCCCCTTAAATATCTCAACAGATATCCATGAATCTCTCAACAAATATCCATATCCCTAACATCATTCATTTCTTCTCATCTCTTTACCTCATATAGACTTTCTAGAATTAGTCTAAATCATTACAAAACATCATATAATTTATTAATTATTCATTATCATAATTATATCATACTCCTCCCTTAACTAACACTTGTGATCGCATTCCTCTTTTCACTTGGTCCTTTGAACTGATCTCATATCCATTTTCTTTGTCTTCTATGCTCTTTGTCTTCCATGATCTTTGGTATTCTTCATTCTTCATCCTCAATCTTGTTCCTATTGTACCTACGAACTTAAACATTGTTGAATTCCATATAAAAAAGAAACCATCCACCAGAATACATGGGTCGTCAACTACTGTATCTGTCGGTTCTCTAGGAAACTCTTTCTTGTACATTGTTCATCAACCATTCTTCCATCATGAATATGCATACATGTACCTGTTACCCCCATGCATCATCATTATCATCGTCCTCATCTTAATTTTTTGGCTTACTTGCAACCATGCTCTCGATGCTTCACAAACTCTTATGTCATTCCCAAGTTATAAAATAAACACTTACTAATTTTAAAAAGATTTTTATATATACATGCATTAGTAAATGCAAATGCAAAAAAGGTCAAAGTATCACTTCAAATAGTTTATTGATATTTTTAATAAGGTATGCAAATTTCTATTTTAATTTATTTTTTATTAAAAAGATACAAATCATTTTTTTAGATTTTATCTTTTTTATAAAACCAAATACTAATTTAATTTTTTTTCAAAATTATAAGTTTAATGTGTAAACACTTGTTTTGTGAACATGGTTTTATTTTACAAATGAGGTATCATCAAAACTTATAATATTATTAATGATAATGGGAAATGAGAGGAGTCGAGCAAGAAAATGTTGGCAAATT
>SNQJ01S0058637.1:0-23497 GCA_010110895.2 Picea sitchensis
GAAAAGAGTCTCTCTTCCAATGCTATGGACACTCTCAGCTTGATAAAACTAGTCTCCCATGGATACTTTGTTGAAGATACGCAAGAGAGAGGGGAATGAGTTTTCAACCAGCAGGATGAAGACATTGATGAGGAGCAAGAACCTGAAAAAGATGATGAAGTATCCACCTATGCTCCTCCCACTGATGAAGTCATGCAAGAACCTGTTTCTCCTGTACAGCAAAGTGAAGATGAGGTTAGTTATTTTCCACTTCAAATTTCTAATGATACTGTGTTACTTGATTCAAAAGAAGAAGAGGAAATGGAAGCCTCGGACGAAATGGAAGTCCCTTGCTGTGCGATTGAAGATAAAAAAGCAGTCCATGAGGATGAAGAAACAACACATGCTGAGAACATCGAGCTCCTCAAAGTACCTGCACAAGAAGAAACAGTGAGTTACCCTCCTATCCTTAATTTTGATGGTACTTTACCTTGTGATGAAAAGGAGGAGGATGAATTTCTAAGTCTTACAAATCCTGCATGCTATGACACAGATAGTGACACTGTTGATAACATTGATGAGTTCATACATGTTGGGAGACATAGGTGGGATGTAGTTGGTTATGACCTAGATCCCATCTATGACACTAAGAGTCATCTCCAGTTGTTTCCCTTGCAGTTGTCACAGCCGATTATTTCTGAACAATGGCAACAAGGAGATGAGGTTTTTACTTGTACCTTTCAGAACACCAAGGATGACCTAGTACCTTGTCTTTCGGATGATTTTCAGTTTTACCTTGAGATGTTTGATGAGTCCCCTACTGAGAATTTGGACCCTATTTATGAAGATGATTGGCAACCACCGTTGTGATCAGTTTTTGATACAAGTAAAGACATTGTTTGCCTGAAGAAGTTCTCTCATGACTTTTCACCCAACCAACCCTTGGAATCTAGGGTTTGCCCAGAAACACATTATTACTTAGCGAGTTTTCCTTTAGAGGTGTAGTTTGGGAAAATACCTTTTATGTCGAGTTTTTTCTGGGCAAACCCTAGATTCCAAAGGGTTGGTTGGGTAATGCTAATTCTAATCTCCCACTTTTTCAGCTTTCCCTTGATAATTTTCCGGTCGTCTACTAAACCTTTGTCGATTCTTTCCTTGACTCTAGAGCATGAGGACGTCCTAGGTAAACAGTTCCACAGGTCCTTTGAGTTGGTTTTCTGAACCTAGTATTTTCATGACCCTTTCGGATAGGATTGAGTACTTTTCGAGGAGATGGACTTGGCGGGATTTTTGTCCCTCCCACCCGCCTCCATGATTTTAGACTTTGGGACTCGATGATACTTATGATATATGTTCTAACTCATGACGTTTTGTTCTTGATTTATCATTGTTTGGTTTATGATGATGAAGCACAAAGCCCGGTATCGAGGAGAGTTATGGGATTGGCTTCATTGGTTGTTGATTACACCAACACGACCAACAGTGAAATACAAAATTAAAATTTTAACTGTATTGCACCGTTTGCGAGATTCCCTTACATGCACATTGCTTTCTTGGGTGGCAATACCACCCACCTTTTGTCGCTGATGCTTTCTTGTCAGAGTCTTGAGGCAACTCCACGGGTCTACATACCATAGGTGCTGAGGTTCTCATGCACTCTACCAGTTAAGAACATGTCCCAGTTGGAGCCGGATGTTATCCCGGATATCTAGGAATAGCTTCGGAGATCATGTCGAGGCCCACATGGTCCCTAGACATGTGGGTCACAGGAAGCGAGATTGACTTGAGCATGGCCTTGGAGACCCATCTCTCTTCTTCTTCGTCCCGGTTGTCACATCCCAGCTGATGCTTGAGTTTCCATCTGCCGACTGGTCTTGTATCGGAGAGGATCTTGCTCCATGAGGTAGTGGTCCAGAAATTGTATCATGGTATGTGTCATATTTGGTGTATAACCTTCTTATATGCATTAGGTTCCTTTTCATTTTGGTTGAATTCTTGGATCTTACACTAATCCCACTTGACCATTGTTGGGGTGATTGATGGGAAACTTAGCAAGATGGTATTCATGGGTTACGGTTGCCACCAAAGGGGGGATTCTGAGAGCCATCGTCCATCCACCATCTTATCACTTTTACATCTGCAATGTCCATCCCATTTCCCTAGATGCAGCCATTGGGATGCTTCGAGGCTACATCTTGTCTTGTGGGAAGAAGGGCTAAGGCCTAGAAATTAAAATCAAGCTAGTAAAGATAAAGCCATAGGAAATAGAACCTACAGATGCTTCGCCAAAGGGATCCCAGAGAAGGCAATAAAATCCCTTTTGATAAAGAAACTAGGGACCTAAGAAGAAATAATAATAATAAAGGCAAGACTAACCAAGAGGGATGGGAGGTCTCATCGAAGACGACCAACCATTATGTTCATAGGTATTTTAACGGTGGCATTGCCACCATATGAATTCACTTGGCTTGAGGCATTGACTGCTTTGGTTTACCATATTAAGGAAGAGGTCTCATCGCGGGGCGTCTTCTCATTCTTGAAGATACCGATTAGGTATCTGTCGACTCAGCCCACCAAGCCAAAGCTGAGTGTCCTACAATTGAGACCTTGAATAAAAAATCAATAAAAGAAAGATGGGCAATGGGCTTGGAAAAATACATCCATGACAGTCTGACTAGCCTCCTACAAAGGAACCCTGGGGGCCTGCCCTGGGTATTACTATGACTAGACATCCTAAAACCATATCACCTCATTAAACATGGC
Organism: Picea sitchensis; assembly: GCA_010110895.2. NCBI lineage: Eukaryota > Viridiplantae > Streptophyta > Pinopsida > Pinales > Pinaceae > Picea > Picea sitchensis. Next base: position 2,743 of record SNQJ01S0058637.1, read on the forward strand.
TTGAATGATCCCTTTGAGGAAACTCTCCATATCTTGTACGTTATTACCCCAATGGTTGCAATGGGTTTCCTTGCTTTGTATAGTAGATACATTGTAATGTCTTTGAGCTCTTAGATGATGGTAGGGATTTTCATGCATATGTTTGATAACTTTAATGATGAAATATGATTTACATTGCTATGATATCTAGGGTGATGAGCCCATAGGTATTAGTCTTTGTCTGCAGGACCATGCAGATGGGCCAGGTACGAGAGGGATGGGTGCACATGGGGAGATGATTGATTCAGGACCTCCATGGGGCTGAAGAGACCATGGTTGGTCTTTGGGATAGCAAGGAAGGAACTGAGTTACAGGTACTTGCATGGAGAAAGAGACACCCTCATCGGAGGGCGTTTTGGCGATTTGGCTTTATGGGGATGGAAGCCCCTGTAGATGGGATGATAGCCTTGATGGATAGGACGCCACACAGGACAGGGTTGGGCGTTATGCAGCAGGCGGATGGAGTGTGTTGGGCTTGTTTGGCAAACATAGCAGGTTGCAGGAGCCAACGTCTGGCTTACTGATGATGATTTTTCCCCTAAAGGACCAACGTCTCCCCTAAAGCGGCCTGACGCCTCCATTTTTAGCTCATTTTTTGGCATTTTAGCGACTTTGAAGTGGTAAAATATTTGAATGGCACTTAAGTGCGACCTTGTAGGCTGTTTTTAATGGCCTATTTTGATAATTAAAGGTGTTTGATTGATGAGGGGCGGGTTGCCTCATTTTCGGCTTATAACCTAGATTTCTCTTGTGAGAGATGCTCTTTTAGCTCTTATCTTGGTTATTCTTGTGTTGGGCACTACTCTTGGAGGATTATATTTGGCATATGCATGGTTCTTTTATCATTGGAAGGTGTTACAACTAGGTTTTATTTAGCTCTTCATTGGTTTGTAATTATATTTTGCATGCGAGCTTTCTTTATTGAATGTTTGTAGGTAGAATTGCTTACTTTTATAGATACATTGTTATTATTTTCTTAATCATTTGAAACCTAGGGAGCAATCCACTAGAGTAGGTTGTTGCTTTAATCCCCATGATAAAAGCTTGATTAGCCATTTGATTAGAGAACCTAACCTATGTATAGCTACACTAGTTCATCTTTTTCTTGAGTTAGTTTGGAAACATAGATTGAAGAAAGAAGGCGTCCTAGGCCTAATTTATTTTACACCTAGGGTTTGGCTAGGGTTTGAAAAACCTTGTCCCCAGAGCGCAAGCCATAGATTTATGTTTTATAGCTAGCTGGTTTGCCAAAGAGTCTTAAGGAAGAGGGAGGAGCATGAGGCCCTGGCTTTTGGCTCAGAGATGAGCCTCCTCCCCTTAGGAGTTTGACTCTAGGGCCCTGCCATTTAGGTACCATTAAACCTAACCCCTCTAGATCCAACTAGGTTTTAATCTCTCCAAGCCATTAGCCTTTTCTCCATTTGAATCCATTAGCTGGGCACTAGTCTAAGAATGCAGATTTGAACTTTTTGATTGTTAAAACTACCTCTTTTCAAACTCTGGTGCTTGAAAACCTACTAACCCTAAAGTCTTACCTTCCGCTTTGATGATGACATCTTGGCCTCTTTGAACTATTGTTTGGTCTAAAAGTTGCAGCTAGGTCATCCCTTGACAGCCATAGAAGTGTTGAATATTTCATTGGCTTTGTTTTGCAAAAACGTCCCCTTCTTCACCTATCAAACTAACCTAAACCCTAGGGTGACGTCACACTTATTTGATCTACGGTTTTGGCAAAAGCGTTGTGATAATTGTCACTGCCCCATTAGACTTTGAGTTATTGATCCATATTCATAAGTTTAATTGACAAGCGTTCTTCTCATTGTCTTCAAAATTGACCTAATAGTAGTTTGATCACCCTAAATCGCATAGTGGCCTTAACCAATTGTTTAATGTATGAGCATATTTGTGCATTGTGATATAATAAAGATTGATTTTATACATTAGATGCAATCATTGACCTCATTAATTATAAACCTTTTGTCTTTATTTGCAATCATTGGCTTAGTGTCATTTACATATTGCTCATATGTGTTAAAGATAGTCATTAATGTTTTGAAGTACTAACCAACTGCCTGACACATTTTAGTTTTATTTTCCTTGTCTACGCAAAGCAGGTGCCATTCATTGGAATATCTTTTCTTTGACTATCATTTTGGCTGTAATATGTGAAGGGAAAGCTTTCTCTTAGCAGAATGGCAACAACCTTTTGGCCCTTTGCTAGGCCCCAGAGTTACTGGGAATCTCCCATGGTTAGCCACCCTAAATAGAAAGAGCTCCCCATGCAGAGGTGGCAGGTGGGTGGGGAAGCTCTGTTCTGCTGAGTTTGAGCCTTGACTTCAAGCTACCTAAGCCTTTCCTACAAGCGTGCGATGCTTGCTCCCCTTCATGCTTCATGCTTGGTGCCTGGGATTCTCACCGGGATTAGCCACCCTAAATAGAAAGAGCTCCCCATCGAGGTGACAGTGGGTGGGGAAGCTCCTGTTACACCAGTTTGAGCCTTGACTTCAAGCTACCTAAACCTTTCCTACAAACTGTGCGATAACACTCCCCTTCATGCTTCATGCTTGGTGCCTGGGATTCTCACCCTTCCTTGCCTGTTGATCTGAAAATTGAAAGGCTTGAGTCTCCTTAAAATTGCAAGTGAAATTTGTATGTGCTTGGGTAATAGGATCAAGTTACAAACACATAAAACTTAATGAGTTTTTTTTTACTTAATCATGAGCAGCATAAACAGACATAACAACCATCAAAGTAAACACATTAACACAACAAAATGGTAAAGGAGTTCACCCCTTTCTTGGACTACATCTCCTAGTCCAGCTTCCAATGGATCATTTTGATTAATTCTCAAAGTGTCAAAACAAGTGATTTACAATGCTCAAAATTCAAAATAGATGGCTTCAATGGCTCCAGAACGTCCAAAAACCCCTAGCTGGGCTCTTCCTACACCTGGTTTGGAAAAATACTGATTAGGAAACACTTCCTGGAAGTTTTCCCAATTCTTTGTTATCTCTACTCCTCCAATTCACACTTGTGTGTGAACAACCTAGCTTCAGAACGCATTTCCGTGCCAAAACCCAACACCCATGCGCATTCTGCAAATCATGGCATTATATCGAACAATTAGGAGGCATAGTGCCTTTCTCGACAAAGGTCCTACTCGCATGGCATCCATGTGGCCACATCCAAGCGCTAAATTCGGACCCCGTGCTTGTGGACTGACCGTTGGATCCCGCGACATAGCTTGACCATTGGTTAGAGTGTTGGTCGAATAGACCAGTGTAAAGACCAGACTATGGAACCCCGCGCCAAAGGTTGTATTGGAGAGGTGTGACTAAGGGCTAGGGCTAAGCCCCAGCCCTTTCTTCGCCTGTATGAACATTGCTTCAAACTTAAATACATGTGAATTTATAAAGGGTTAATATTCAAATGGCAGGTGGGATGGTAGCCTGTCCTGCGCCAACATGCTTCCCTCCTCGAAGGTCATGGTTTTGATCCCCATGGACTCCAACCAAAAATTTTACACTACAAAGGGGTACCACGTGGCAACCCATGTCGGGGCCATGTGGCACCATACCATTTGTCCACTAACATGCCACATGTTGAAACCAGATAGGTCCACCTCATGTGCCAATCACCTGCCACGTTAGCCTCTACCACATCACCACTTTCCATGTGTCAATTCGGTAACATGCCACATCAACACCTCTTCCCAGTCAGCAATCCACGTCACCCTACCACGTGTCAGTACAGTCACCCTATGTTGGGCGCAGACCCAGTTTGGGAGAAAAACACAATGTGGGAGAAATACAACTAGTAGGAAAAACAACACGTGTAAGGCAGATGCACATGCAAGAAAAGAATCATGTACAAGATAGACACGCATGCAAAAGAGGAAAGCATGTGAGGTGTGCATTCAAGAAGACCTAGCCATGATAGGGTTAGGGTTTTGGTAAGAAGATGTAATGGTTGGTAAGCCAAAAACATATATACGTAGGTACCTAGGAGGTCTAGGTCGGTGTTGGTTTGGGGTTTTGGTTATTGTTACTATGTCGTTCAAAGAGAGAATGATTGTAAGTCTGATCTGTGTTGTAAGCTGTTGAGTTGAGGAGAGAGAATAAGGTAGATCTTGAGGGTTATATTACAGGCTGAGAAAATTGGTGTGATCTAGTCCGCCTCATTGTAGATCTCGACCTGACTGAGGAGAATTGTAATGCGTGAGGTGTTGTAGTTTTGGAAACACCATAATAAAAGAGTAGAGAAACCAAATATTTGTGGACGTAGCCAAGGAGGGGTGAACCACGGTAGATAATGTGTTATGTGATTGAATATTTTGTATTTCCTTTACTGTCAATGATTAGATGTTAGACAAATGCATGAATGACTAGTTAGATCTGAAATACAACTGGTAGGAAAAGAAACACATGTAAGGCAGATGCATGTGCAGGAAAAAAAACACGTGCAAGGAAGATGCACATGCAGAAGAGGAAAGCATGTGAGGCGCATATGAAAGAATACCTACCCATGATAGGGTTAGGGTTTTGGTAAGAATATGTAATGGTTGGTAAGCCAAAAACATGTATAAGTAGGTACCTAGGAGGTCTAGGTCGGTGTTGGTTCGGGGTTTTGGTCATTGTTACTATGTCATTCGAAGAGAGAATGATTGCAAGTTCGAACTGTGTTGTAAGTAGTTGAGTTGAGGAGAGAGAATATGATATATCTTGAGGGTTAGATCACAGGATGAGGTGCCTGGTGTGATCTAGTCTGCCTCATTGTAGATATCAACCTGTCTGAGGAGAACTATACTACATGAGGCATTGTAGTTTTGGAAACACCATAATAAAAGAGAAGAGCAGCCAAATCTTTGTGGACGTAGCCCAGGAGGGGTGAACCACGATAGATCATGTGTTATGTTATTGAATATTTTGTATTTCCTTTACTGTCAATGATTAGATGTTAGACAAATGCGTGAATGACTAGTTAGATCTATTATTTCACATGCATGAATAAGAATGACAAGGTATTGAATATAAGAAAATGTTAAAGTAAAAAAATAAAGATCACAGAGTTTAATCCCATATCCCCACTCATTCATAGGCTGCAAGCACTTGATCATTGCAACCATCAATAGAACTATCTTGGGTGAGACTGCGCGGTGCACTCTGTGTACTGCGTTTCCTTCTAGTTTACTAGAGGAGTCGATAGTTTTAAAGGGGTTTTGTTGGAAACCATGGTAGACTTGAACCTTGGTCAGCCCAAGAGGGGTAGTAAGAGAGAAGTAAACCAACAAATGGTTCCATTGCCGACTGGAACAAAATGGTATTGAGTGAATGAGATCTGCTAAAGAATTGTGACAAGAATGCGAGATATGATGAGGAAACATTAAAAAGAATGATATTATAAAATGGGATGTTTAGACCATGGAACCCAATGAAGGTGGAGATCGAGAGCTAGTTGAAAACAAAGGAGATGGAATTTGCACAGAAAGATAACACAAACGCGAAGTTAACAACACACAAATATTTGGACAAGTACGTATTTAGCGACTTGCATGAAGTATTTTTTTGTGATTTCCCACATGTGTTGCAGGAGTGGATATTGAGGTTGAAAGACAACCACCCTACAAATCGGATCAGACAACTAGAGTGGAATTCTGTGGAGATCTCACAGTTACAACAAGTTGAAAATAAATTTACACGTGCAGTAGATTTCCGGTTAGACAACATTGTTGTAGGATTTATCACAGAATTTGCAGTAGATATTGTGAAGTCTCATAGCGCAACAGAGAAAGATTTCCTGAAGGGACCTAGAGGTAGGTATATCAGATCATTGAATACTTCCATCAAGATTTTACTGTATAACAAAGGTGTAATGACAATGGCATCAAAAAACTAAGATTCCTTGTGTGCATGGGAGGAGGGAAGCAATGACAATAGACAGTGAAATGGAGGAAGAGAGGGATAAAGGAAAGAAGGAGGAGGACTTGGATCCAATCATGATGGAGGAAGAACAAATCAAGAAGATCATGGAAACAACTGGAAGAACGTGCAGTGGAGCACCCTACCAATACAATATGAACAATAAGAAAAGAGCCTTAACTACGAGGGAAGGATTGGCAAGTGATGAATAAGAGGTAGCGGATCTCCGGGCTGTGGAGCATATTGAGGAAATCCTGTGCATGAAATATGAAAGGAACAAAAGAGGTCAAAGGATGGGAATCGAAGGCAGAACTCCTATCCATATCAGTGTCAGTGTGGAACCCATAAACCCATGTGAAACCAATACACCAGAGAGAACACCACCGTTTAGACAACCGAATTTCAGTGGAAGAAATGCAACATGAAGTACATCTACACAGGGAGAAAAAACTGGGGGATCTATTTCAGGAAGCATTAGTCAAGGATATACACCGTGCGGAGGTAGTAGTTCATCAATCCGGATGGCAAGACATGATCCCACCATTAGGTTACCAAAATTCAAGGGAAAGGCATCAGAGGACCCTGAGAAGCACTTGTTCATCTATGAAATGATATGGGAAGCAAAACAGATCACATATTATAATACAAAACTTAAGCAGTTAGCTATCACACTAAGAGACTGTGCACTGGATTGGTACATGAGATTAGCTGCAAATAGTCCACTAGTAACAACCAGAACAATTTTGGATATTAAGAAGATACTGATAAATGAATTCCAGAAGCCTATCTCAGAGGATCCGTACATGAATGAGATGATAGATATTAGACAGAAACCAGGGGAATCTATCTAGGAGATTGACCAGATATTCAAATGATTGAAGGGGAAGCGGAAGTATGTCATGATATATATGAAACATAGACATCTATTTGTGAATTCTCTGCTACCACACTTGAAATACCCTTTGAGACAATAAAAGTTTCAAACTCAGGCAGAGGTTCTACAAGAAACCTTACAACTAGAAGAGAACCATTATAAGAAGACATATCCAACAATATAGGAGCTGAAGAAGGACCTGAATAATTTAACATTTCAATTGAACCAGAACAGGAGTAAGGACAAAAGAGAAGTTGTTTGGTGTACCACATGTAGGACAGAAGGACATCACAAGAATGAGTGCCCAACATTTTCATAGTACATGGAAACAGGACTGCCAAACCCTTTGTCGACATGAGGACTATGGTGTGAGATATGTAAGACACAGGGGCATGATCCATATCATTCTCCAATGATGCATAAATACCATACAGTGCCTAAGAGATCATATTGCAACTTTTGCAGTTCAGTGGGCTATGATGAAAAAGGTTGCAGGACAATAAATTTGATGAGGGAAAGAACATCATATGCCTATAGGGTGTAGGAAGAAATGATGATAGGGAAAGATGCACCACATTTTAATCAAGTACCATCCCAATATAACACTGTGCATCCACAATACAATATTGCACAACCATAGTATAATCAGGTGCCTCAGTACAACGCCCCATGAGGAGATTGAGCTGGCTACAGAGGTGGAGGACAAGGTAGAGGAGACTTTGAAAGAGTTAGAGGACTAGTGGGATGCCATAACTGTCAACAACCATGACACTATGCAAGAGAATGTCCACTTCCACCTGTGACATGTATGTATTTTCGTGCATCAAATCATGACACAGAATATTGTCCGATGCTATTAAGGAACATCCAGGAAAAGAGGAATCAGAACAATCAGAATGTTCAATGGATTTATGTTGAATCAAGGGATGATGGAAGAAATATCAACATATTTACACGCGGAGGAGCTAAAACAGGAGATGACGCAGTAAGACAAGATCCAACACAACACCAATGGGTGAAGAAAAATGTCGAACCATAGAAGAAGTTTGATGCGAAGAACGAAAAGGAGTTATTCAAGCAAGCCAGACAAGAATTATTGAACCCATAAATTGCATCTACATTAACTGCACAACATACTCAGGACGTACCAATATACAATATGCCTTCATCATTGGATCACACTAATGAAGAACAACCCCTAGGAAAATTAAGTACCATAAAGGATTTTCTGCAATCTTGTGTTAAACTACTAAATGATCCATCATTTGTTAAAGTATTACAAAATATGCTAGAAAGATATAACACAGACGTAGAGGGAAAACTGGAGCAACAACCAGTTAATCACTTGCATACAAGGAGGAGGACAAGTAGAGTGTTTGGACTGAATGCCAACATTGGAGATTTCAACATGGGGGATATTATATTGGATTTAGGCTCCGAAGTAAATGTGATACCCAAAAAGACATGGAAATGTATGGGATATCCCACATTAGTATATTCACCTGTTCAACTGAAACTCACAAATCAACACAGGGTTCTGCCAATTGGAGGGCTAAAAGGTATGACAGAAGATCTGGATGGAGTGCGCACTAAAGCCGATTTTAAAGTGATAGAAATAGTGGATGGCACAACACCTTATCCAACATTGCTTGTCTTGATTGGGAGTTGAAATTTGAAGACAAGGGAGATGAAATTCTATTCAGGAGTGTATAGAGTCATTGCACCATTAGACCCATCAGAAGGAAAAAGGTTTGTAGAACCCACTTGCTTAGATCTGGAGGAAATCAACTAGTTATATAGAACCATCGCGCGAGAAGAAGATTATGTAAATCCAACTGCAGATGGAGTACTCAGCTGGAGAAGCATCACATCATGCGCTTCAGACTCATATACAGGGTTGGATAATTGGCAACAACGATTACATGAAGTATCCACAAGACGATGCACGAGAATAGACTGCGCAGTAAGATGGGTAGGTACAAAAATCAGAGAACCTCCCAATTTTCATGGGGTGCATGACTTAGAAGAATTCCTAACAAGATATGAAGATACAATATTATAAAATCATAGGCTCTTAGCTATGTACATAACACTCAAGGAAACACCTGCAATATGGTGGGGTGCGCAGAAAGAGATAGTCAAGGACTGGTACCAATGTAAGCCATTATTGTGCATTAGATTCGATGCAAAATAGGGAAGCAATGAACTGTAGAGACATGATGGACAGAGGAAACCAATGAAACACTTGGAGAAGTGAAAAACACTATGGAGAATGACACCACTAGAAGAATGGCCTCATCACTTCATTCACACATTGGAAGGAACTCCAACAAACTGGTATTACAACAAAATTTTATAGTCAATTTCTCATTTGAACATGAGAACCCCAACATGGATTCAACACTAAAACAAATCAAAGGGGTGATATTTATTAAGGAACCAGAGGTTGAACTCATAATAGAGTATCAACAACAGAATAGACAGACAATGAAAGAACTATTATCATGCTATCATGTGTATGAAGAAGCACCATATGAAGATGACCCACACAACATTCAAATTACAGAAATAGAAGGAGAAACAAAGGTGGAAGGTGAATAAAGTAAATATCTGGACAGATGATAATCCCAAAATGACCAGTATTGGAGATTACTAGGATGAACAAATAGTAGAAAGAATAACAGAGTTGTTGTGCGAGTACAGTGACCTACTCCCAACAACCTTTACAGATATGAAAGGCATAGAAGGAGAGCTAGGAGAGATGAATATACCTCTCAAACCTGAGGTTAGATCAGTCAGACAATGACCGTATCGACTAAACCCAATATATAAGCAGAAAGTAAAAGAAAAAATTGACAAAATGTTGGAAGATCGAATCATCAAACCAATAGAAGAATAAGAATGGATAAGCACTATGGTAGTCCATGAGAAGAAGCAAGGAGGCATAAGGATATGTGTCGATATGAGAAAGTTGAATGATGCTTGCCTACATGACCCTTTTCCCACCCCTTTCACATATGAGGTATTAGAGAATGTGGGAGGCCAGGAAGCATACTCATTCACAGATGGATTCTCAGGCTACCACCAGATCAAGATAGATCCAAAACACAGGTACAAGACCACTTTTGCCACAGAATGGGGATTCTGCCAGTACACAGTCATGCCTTTTGGGATGAAGAATGCACCAAAAATATTCTCAAGAGTAGTCATAGCTGCATTCAAAGAATTTATCCATCAATTTTTAGAAGTGTATCTGGATGATTGGACCATATATAGTTTGTTAAAATATCATGTAGAGGTGTTAAGGATGATGTTGGAAAGATGTAGGCAGTGTCAGATATCATTAAATATCAAGAAGTGCATCTTTGGGACACCTTTTGGAATACTATTGGGACATATAGTCTATAAACAAAGGCTATTGGTGGATCCTGCAAAGATTGCAATCATTGTTAACTTACCACCACCCAAATTAGTACGCCAATTGAGAGAAACACTGGGACACACAAACTAATAAAGGAAATTCATAAAAGGGTATGCGCAGATCACTATGTCGATGGAGAAACTATTGAAGAAGGGCATTAAACTCCAGTGGAATGAGGATTGTCAACGAGGTTTGGACACTCTAAAAGAAAAAAATAGTCACAACACCTATACCAGTATTCTCGTACTGGGAAAAGACATTTCATGTGCATGTAGATGCATAAACCATAGCACTTGGAGCTATTATGGCGCAACCAGGAGTGAGAGAGTTATACCATCCTATATCATTTGCAAGCAGAAAAATATTAGAGTCAGAGAAGAAATACCATACACAGAGAGAGAAATCCTAGCAATGGTATATGCACTACAAAAATTTAGACACTATTTACTTGGGAAACACTTTAAAATTTTCGCAGATCTTTCTTCCCTCAAGTACCTAGTCAATACACCAGTGTTGGGGGGGGGAGAATTTGTATATGGCTACTATTGTTCTAGGAATTTGACTTTGAAGTGATAGTCAAACCAGGGAAGTTGAATGCAGGACCTGATCACCTGTCGAGGATCACCAATGGGGAGGAACCTACAAATTTAGATGACAACTTCCCTGATGCACAATTATTTTCAGTCCAAGTAGTTGATGAATATTTTGTTGACATCATTGAATACTTGAGTACAGGGACTGCGCCACAATAATTCAACACTGTGCAAAAAACAAATCTAGTAGTCGGAGCTGTAGACTATCAATTGATTGCAGGACACTTATACAATATGGGCGCAGACAACATCTTGAGAAGATGTGTACTAGAACATGAAAGGCCTGGGAGTTTAGTAGAGGCTCACGAGGGAATAGCTGGAGGAAATTATGCAGGAAAATATATTGCGCAGGACTATGGTGTCCGACCATTCACAGAAATGCAAAGGACTACTTCCAGATATGTGATGTATGTCAAAGGGTTGGAAAACCTAATATATGGGATGAGATGCCCCTAATACCACAAGTAACCTTGCAAGTATTCGAAAAATGGACAATAGACTTTGTGGGACCAATTAACCCACCAAAAAAGAGGTGATGAGCAAGGTATATCATTACTGTGACATAGTACTTAATGAGATGGGAAGAAGTAACACTGGTAAAATATTGTAGCACAGAGACAACAACACACTTCCTATTTGAGCAAGTGATCACTAGATTTGGATGCCCAAGGATTTTTATGAGTGACCAAGGCACTCACTTTATCAATAGTAATATCAAGGCTATGGATGAGGATTTTGAAGTCTATCATAAAAAATTACACCTTATCACCCTCAAGAAAATGGAACAATGGAAGCCTTTAATAAGATCCTAGAGAATGCTTTGACAAAGATCTACAATTTCAACATGGATGATTGGGATTTGAATATACCAGTAGTATTATGGGCATACATGACTACATGCAAAAGTTTAATAGGGCAAACACCATTCAGTTTGGTGTATGGACAAGAAGCAGTGGTTCCATTAGAATTTTTGTTACCTAGTCTATGCATAGCAACAATCACCAACATGATAGAACAAGGTGAAATAGAAGAAAGGATAAGTCAACTGATGGAGATGGAAGAAGATATAATTCTAGTAGGATTTCACCAAGAAGTATAGAAAGCAAGGGACAAATCTTGGCATGACAGACATATTAAAAAGAAGACTTTCAAAGAGGGAGACCTAGTTTTGGTGTATGACAGTAAATTTCTTCAGCATCTAGGAAAATTCAGAATGCATTGGTTGGGACCATATGAAGTGAAGACTGTCACAGAGGGGGGATATGTACAATTGAAATATTTAGGAGGTAAAAAACTCATAGGAATGATAAATGATAGTCGACTACAATTGTATAGAGACAATCGACCTCCTAGAACCTAGAAAGTTACCGTGCAATAAGGAAATATGTATATAGTGTATTATAGTAGAAGTAAGGGACATAAAATGAGAAAAACAAATTAAAAGAAGAAAAAGAAGAAAATCCATATAAAGTAAAAAGGGGATAAAAATAAAAATAGATCGACGGACATGGAGGGTCTTGATGGAATAGAACTGGTAAAACAGAAAACCACGTTGCAAGAAAACTAGGGTTCGAAAACACTACGTGCAAAAGAGGAGTTAACAGGTAGAAAGTTACAACGCACAGGAAACACAACAAAAAGTGAAAAAGAGACAACTGTCAGTGTGACACATCTGTCACTTCTTCGTCCTGCTATAAAGTTGGAAAAAGGGGGGCAAGCGACCCATTGTGTTATTTTCTAAGGAGAAGAACACAGAGTTGAGTGGAAGAGCGATAGTGTGTGGATTTGTGCTACCATCTGTTTATTTGGAAGCCTGTATCTTGGATTTCATCACCATGTCACCACCAAGGGTTGGAGTGCCAACTAGAACAATACGAAACACACAGATTAACACTCGGGTGCCATAAACTGGAACAAATGAGATGCCCAAAATGGAGGATGTGAACAAAATCCACACACCGAAGTACAAGAAGACCATATTGCATGTGGAAGAGGAGTAGGAACCCATACAGGAGCCCGAGGAGATGAAAGAGGACGCTGAACAAATAGAATCTGACGTGTCCAGGGGAAAAGGGATGCAGCAAGAAGAACTAACCATGGGTTTCACGTAGCAAGGCCTAAAGTCGGAACCAGAGCATGAAACAGAGAAAGAGTTCGTACTAGAGGGTGGGGTATTGTCCCCACAAGGGAAAAATAAGGTGAGAGAAGAAAGAAGTGCATAGGGAGTGCAACACACATAGGAAAACTAGGTCTAGTGATGCTGAAATTTCCTAAGGGAGTGAAGACCAATGATAACATGGTAGGAGGAGTCGATAGCCTTAAATACTCTGACCATGATTTGTTTGATGCCATAAAGTACCCATATTTGGCACCATAGAGCTACTTAGAGAGAAGAGGAGAAGGCCCATCAGGCATGCCACTGTTGGAGCCTGCGTAGTGGATCCTAGGACTGTACAACATAGGAATCATGAACTTACTAGACATACCGCACTTCGGGCGTGGGAAACACATAAATGAATGTGTAAAAACACTGTTAGCGAGGGTGCACAAAGGCATATTGTGGATAGATAGGCCAGTTCCTATCAATGCCAACCTCATCGCAGTGATTATAGGGATACCCACAGATGGGTAGAAGCCATAACAATACCTAAAAGACAAAACTAAGGAGAAATGCATCTCAGATGAGATCAAATCGAAGTCTGGTGTAGAAAGGGGTAATAGAGGTATCCAGATCAACGACATCAATGATCCTGCCACACAATTTGCAACAATATTTCTCGGTTGCAAATTAATGCACACGTGTCAAAAGGAAGAAGAGTCCACAGGAGTAGTAGCAGTCAGGATGGAGTGCACAAAGGGGAGCTCGATGAGTTGGGCCCCTTATCTACTAAACTCATTCCTTGAAGACTACAAGGATGCACATGACTAGGGATCTTCTTTCCAATATTTGTGGTTACTGATTCTCATTGCACTTATGGGGTGGAAGGAACCCACATACATCTCATTCCTGCCAAGGACGATAAAATGTGGTGAAACGCACTACACATCCCTTCGCAGTACACTTGATCCCAAAAAGAAGAAACTTAACAGTGACATATTCACGATATACTTGATAGAGATCCAAAATAGAGTCATGGAGACATGGAGTATTCCCATGGAAAATGACCAAGATTTTGGGAATATAGAGAACTTCCAGGCATCACTCCACAGTATGTGGCTACAAGAAAAGAGGGATCCAACTAAGGATTGGTTGCAGTTAAAGTACTTTGTAACAATGCAGACATCCATATGGAGGTCCAATACTGGCCTGAGGAGTGGAGAGTGCCAACAATCCCAAAGACAATGTCTAAAGCACGAATTAGGGCACATGACAGAACAATCCATGCATAGCAAGTAGGCACAAATAGAGCAAGCACTGATAAAAATATGACACAAGGCTTGGAAGGCGACAACACTCCCATCAAAAATAAAACTAGAATGAACAATCCACCCCAACGTGGTTCTACACAGGGATCATTGCACATAGAGTGGAAAATAAGAGAAACAATAGAACGAGTGTGCCTGGAGGAAAAGCAGACGAAGACACCAAAATTCTCAATGGAATAAGGAGAAGGGCAAGATACCAACAGGGATACACAGATGCTAGAAGCATATAAACCACCAGATGCCTAAAGGAAGAGAACAGGGGAGCAACCAAGTTGTTCCAAAAAGAAGTCCAAGGCCCACAAAAATCCCATGGAAACATTATTGACACAAGACGATGTGCGATTGATAGCCACAACAGTAGAGGATCGAATGTCAAACGTGTGGGAGAGCACCGAGAACCATAGAGCTTCAATTTTGGAGCAAATCCAAGAGGTGAAAACTGTGTTGGAGCAGTTAAAGGTAAAAAAAGAGCAGAAACAACAAACAATAATAGTGCTAGCGAAAGAAGGGATACCGATGGGAGAGACAATATAGATCACGAAACAAGGGAGTGTAAACTTCAGGATTACTCTTGACATGTTGTTCATGGATGAGGATACATTGCAGAGGNGATACACAGATGCTAGAAGCATATAAACCACCAGATGCCTAAAGGAAGAGAACAGGGGAGCAACCAAGTTGTTCCAAAAAGAAGTCCAAGGCCCACAAAAATCCCATGGAAACATTATTGACACAAGACGATGTGCGATTGATAGCCACAACAGTAGAGGATCGAATGTCAAACGTGTGGGAGAGCACCGAGAACCATAGAGCTTCAATTTTGGAGCAAATCCAAGAGGTGAAAACTGTGTTGGAGCAGTTAAAGGTAAAAAAAGAGCAGAAACAACAAACAATAATAGTGCTAGCGAAAGAAGGGATACCGATGGGAGAGACAATATAGATCACGAAACAAGGGAGTGTAAACTTCAGGATTACTCTTGACATGTTGTTCATGGATGAGGATACATTGCAGAGGTTGTTGAGAGAGATTGAGATGATGGACTTGGCACTGCCCAAGATTCCAACTAAAGAATTGTACAAATTACAAGTGAGTGTCGTGCAAGAGATTCAGTCCAAAGCAAGGTCGGATGCGAAAAAATTACAATTGGCGCAGGCATTCAACACCTCACTGAAAGAGTAACTTAGCTAGGAAGGGTAGGAGAGAAATCTAGCACAGTAAAAAGTGGAGGATATGGAGAAAAAAATAAGTGGATTATTTCAAGCCATCCTTAACATTGAAGAATCAGAAGAAACATCTTCTGAAGAGAAGATGAGGAAAATAACATAGGATTGAAAGATAAGATCAAGATTACCGCAGAAATGAAGAACCTTTAGGAAGAAGAAAAAACAGTGCAGGCATAGAAGATCGCACAATAGGCTCAGTTGGAGCCCTTTTACCAGAAAAGACAGAACAATTGGTCGTGGAAATCGACATAGAGAAAATGTGCCTCAAATAGATAGGCTTGGAGGGGGGTGAGATCTTATGACCACCAGTCACCAAGGAGGTGGTCAAATCCATGTCAGCAAGGAGAAGCCACACTTAGGAGTAGTTCCAATGGATAACATATATGTACGAAGCACTGGTACAAGCATCGACAGATGTTGGAGTTAGGGAGTGACTTGGGACGAGTCATGATTTCAGTGTTGGGGGCCTATTGGGCACAGGCCCAGTTTGGGAGAAAAGAACGACATGAGAGAAATACAACTGGTAGGAAAAGCAACATGTGTAAGGAAAATGCGTATGCAGGAAAAGAAACACTTGCAAGACAAACACGCATGCAAAAGAGGAAAGCATGTGAAGCATGAATGCAAGAAGACCTATCCATGATAGGGTTAGGGTTTGGGTAAGAAGATGTAATGGATGGTAATCCAAAAACATGTATAAGTAGGTACCTAGGAGGTCTAGGTCGGTGTTGGTTCAAGGTTTTGGTCATTGTTATTATGTTGTTCAAAGAGAGAATGACTGTAAGTCCGATATGTGTTGTAAGATGTTGAGCTGAGGAGAGGGAATAAGGTAGATATTGAGGGTCAGATCACAGGTCGAGGAGCCTGGTGTGTTCTGGTCCACCTCATTGTAGATATCGAAATGTCTAAGGAGAATTCTAATGCGTGAGGCAATGTAGTTTTGGAAACACCATAATAAATAAGAAGAGTAGCCAAATATTTGTGGATGTAGCTCAGGAGGGGTGAACCATAGTATATCACGTGTTATGTGATTGAATATTGTGTATTTCCTTTACTTTCAATGATTAGATGTTAGACAAATGCGTGAATGACTAGTTAGATCTGTTATTTTACGTGCATGAATAAGAATGACAGGTTATTCAATATAATCAAATGTTAAAGTAGAAAATTAAGATTACAGAGTTTAATATCAGATCCCCATTCATTCCCAGGATGAAAGAACTTGAGCATTGCAGCCACCAATAGAACTATCTTAGGTGAGAATGCACGGTGCACTCTGTGTACTGCGTTTCCTTCTCATTTACCAGAGGGGTCGGTAGTTTTAAAGGGGTTTTGTTGGAAACCAAGGTAGACATGAACCTGGGTCATCCCAAGAGGGGTAGCAAGAGAGAAGTAAACCAACACCCTACCACATGTCAGTACGGTCTGCACAGTCAATAGTACAGATTGTACAGTCAACAAAATTTTTGCCTGTTTGGCAAAGTGGACAAAACGTGATATATATCACATACGATGTCTGTTTGAATGCGTTCAAGTTGCATTGGGATAGTAAGAATGAGGCCTACGCACGAATCCGTTTTCAGGAAATTCCAAGAAATTTGATTTTTGAGTATATTTTGATCCCTTGGATCACTCCTCCTCATTGGGAAGCTTTTGGACCTCCAAAAGACTAATTTGCATCAATCTGAAGATGAGTACATATAGTTCCCTCACCTTTCCAACCTCAATCCATTTGGCCTTGTTTGGATTTGTTCATTTAATACCAACTTGAAGGTATTCCACATTCCCTCGTTTTGAAGTTCACATCCTCCTCTCAAGGATTGTATCCTCATGCAGTTATGAAAGTCATTCTGGAGAGAAATCATCTATGGAAGGAATTTGAACATTCTCTCCTTGATCATCAATGAAAGGAGGCTCATACAATCTCAAATTCTCAACATTAACAACTGCATTCATTTGCATATAAGGAGGCAAATCCAAACGGAAGGCATTATTACCAATATTTTCAAGAATATTGAAAGGTCCATATCTAATTGGTTTCATTTTTTTTACCTTCTCCTTTAAGCCTCTCTTTGCTAATTTAAATCCAAAATTCATCTCCAACTTGAAAATTATGATCAACATAATGCTTGCCATGTCTTGTCTTGTACTTGGATTGGCTCTTTTCCAACTGTTCTTGTACCATTTGATGCACCAACTGAATTTGTTCAATGAACTTCTTTTCTCTATCAATGTCATATTGACCATCAATAGCAATATCTTTCCCAAAGATAAAATCTAAAGGAGATTTTGGAAAATAACCAAAACATGCCTCAAATGGAGATGTTTGAGTCGAAGAGTGCTTAGCCCAGTTGTAAGCATGTTGAATGTAGTGTAGGTGCTCATCCCAAAGATTAGGATGCTTGTTGCAATAACCACGAAGAAGATGTACTATTGTTCTATTCACCACTTTTGTTTGACGATCAGTTTGTGGATGAAAATTAGTTGTTCTCTTTTTCAGCTTGGTTTCCATGAGTGCGTATAATCTTGACCAAAATTTTCCAATAAATTGTGAATCACGATCAGAAATAATGGATTTGGGAAACCAAAAATGTACCCAAACATGCTGAAAGAACATTTGTGCCATTTGTTCAACTATAACCTGCTTCTTACAAGGCATCAAAATACACATTTTTCTGAAACAATCAACCACAACATAAATATAATCATGATTCTTTTTAGACGTAGGTAGACCTCCTACAAAGTCCATGGAAATGATTTCCCAAGGACAAGAAGGAACCAGAAGTGGAGTATAGAAACCCAAATTTTTATTTATAGGCTTACTTGTAGCACATAAAGAACATCCTCGAACATATCTTGAAACACTTTCATTCATTTTAGGCCAATAGAAATACCATTGCAATTTAGCCACCGTTTTGCCTACACCAAAGTGGACAACAATAAGAGAAGAATGAGCTTCCCTTATGATGTTGAATCTTTCACCTTGTGGAATACATAGATTGCCAAGATGATACAAAAGCTTATCATGTACATGGTAATCCAATTCCTCAACTTGGTTAGAATGACACAAAGTTGCATAAACCTCTTTAAAATCAACATCTAAAGAATATTGTTCAACATAGCTCTCATGCATGGTAGAATTATGATTAAGAATAACTGAAGCACTAACAATAGGCTTAGAAAGCATATTAGTAACTTTTTTATAAATGCCTTTTTTATACCTTATAACCAAGTGGAATTGTTGTAGAAAACCCATCCATCTGAAGTGCCTTGCTTGTTGTAACTGTGTTTGTGATTCTAAGTATTGCAATGGTTGATGATCTATGTGAATCATAGTTTATTTTCCCAACAAATAATGTTTCCATTTTTTCACACTTTGTACCAATGCATACAACTCCTTATCACAAGTGGGATAGTTAATCACATCACCATTAAAAGTTTCAGAATGAAAACAAATAGGCTTACCATGTTGCAACAAGACTTCTCCCATTGCATAATTGCTTGCATCTGTTTGGATCTCAAATGGCTATCTCAAATTAGGAAGTGCAAGAAATGGAGCTAAACTAATCTTCTCCTTTAATGCATCAAAAGATTTTTGTTGCTTGCCTCCCCATCGGAAAACTTGCTTGATGCTTGTCATTGCATGTAATGGAGCTGTGATTGAAGAGAAGTTAACAATAAACTTTATCCAATATTGGGTTGCTCCCAAAAATATTCTTACCTCTGTCACATTCTTGGGTTTGGGCCAATCCAAAATGACTTTGACCTTGGAAGGATCAATTTTTAGTTCTCCTCCTCCAACAATATGTCCCAAGTAAACAAGTGAGGTCTTTCCAATCTCACATTTAGACATCTTCAAAAATATTTTTTCTTTCTTTAATACATCCAAAAATTTCTTTACATGCATAACATTCTCTTCACAAGATTTGCTAAATATCAAAATTTCATCCAAGTAGACAATCACACGATCTTCAAGAAAAGGCCTTAAAACATCATTGATGACTCTCATGAATGTAGCAGGAGCATTACAAAGCCCAAATGGCATTACCATCCACTCAAACAAACCTTTCTTTGTTTTGAAATATGTCTTCCATGTGTCTCCTTCAACAATCCTAATATGATGATATCCGCTTCTCAAATCCAACTTAGTAAAATAGTTAGCATCTTTCAATTGATCCAGAAAATCATCAATTCTATGAAGAGGATAACGATTATTTACTGTAATCTTGTTCAAAGCTCTGAAATATACACACATGTGTCATGTACCATCTTTCTTTGGCACTAAAACAATTGGTGACCCACATGGCGATGTGCTTAGCATGATGACCCCTTTGTCAAGCAACTTTTGGATTTGTTTTTTAATTTCAACATTCTCCATGACTGACATCATGTACATACCAATGTTTGGAAGAGGACAATCTTGATGTAATTGTATCACATGTAGGATACCCCTTTTTGGAGGAAATCCTTTTGGTTCCTGAAACATCTCATCATTCTGGTTAAAAACCTCATATAAATCAGATTTCAACTTTGCATCACAACCTTGGAAAGATTTTTTTTCAACATTTTCTTTGGGTTTGATCATCAAGAGGACAAAATTCTTACTATCATTGACTAATCTCTTCATTTGTCCATCATTTACAAGTGACAAATTCAACTTCTTTGTATGTGCTCTAACAATGTACTCAACTCCATTTTTAAACAAATGATATTTGTTCTCATGACGATGAAATATGGCTCTCCTATCATATAAATATGAGCTTCCCAACACAATACCACAAATATCCAATGGAATAACATCAAGTTGTACCTCATCTATAAAATTTGTAGTGATGGAAAATATAAGTTTACACCTTCTTGTCACATGCAATTTGGAATTGTCACATATCCATCCTATAGGGTAAGGTTTAGGACGTGGAGTAGTTTCCAATTTTAATTTCTTGATAGTGTCTTCATATATGAGGTTTGCTTGAGATCCAATATCAAAAAGAGTATCTATCTTGGTATGCTTTGAAATAACCCTTATGTGGAAAATCTCTATTCTTTCTTTTTCATGTTGATTTTCATTGAGGCTACTACTACTTGAATAACTAGTACTTGCAATAGAATCCTTACCTTGAAAACCCATGGCTGTAATTTTTGTTTCATCTCCCGAATCAGAACTTAAATCATGTTGTGTAGTTGTAGTAGTCTTTGGTTTTCCCTTATGACTGAAATTTTTGGGTCTCATTTCAGGATGAAGTTTCCGACAATGGTCTTC
>SNQJ01S0058637.1:36426-55060 GCA_010110895.2 Picea sitchensis
AAAAAGGGCTTCCTTCTAGGGCAAAAAACCCTAACATAATCTCTATCGTTAGATCTGCGACCTTATAATGAACGGTCCAGATTTACAATGAAATTACAATATACTTTTACAAGGCAATTTTTTCTTCGGGGGCTTCGCCCACGAACCCCCGCTGGGGGCCCACTTTCCCCCAGACCTCCCAGCTGGGGGGATAGCCCCCCCAGACCCTGCAGAGGGGGTACCCCCCCTTTGCACTTCCCCACGTGGAAGAGTGTACATACTTATGGGGTGTAAATACTTCATGGGGTATAAACACAGCTGAAAGTAAAATACCTCTAAATTAGGAAGATAATCAGGCTCCACAATCAACAGTTTCTACCACAACAGATCGGGATTTGAAGGTATAATTTTTAAAATCAGATTGTGTGGTAAAATATACGCAGGATCATTACAAGATTATTGAAACTAGATTCAGAGTTGGAGGTTTATACAAGCTTCATGTGAAGAACAAGGCTCATCAAGTGTTGGCATCTACAACCATGAAAACAACAATTTTATGGCACCAAAGATATGACCACCTTAACTATCATGATTTTTTACTACTTCAAAAACAAGGAATGGTGGAAGGACTTCAATTACTTAAGAATGAATATTCTACATGTGAAGGGTGTGCATTAGGGTAGAAGCATAGGGAATAATTTTCTACTCATACAGATAAAAGGAAAATAGATGTTCTTGAACTTGTGCATGCAGATGTCTGTGGTGATATGTAGACAAGATCACCTAGCGGAGCACACTATTTGTTGATATTTATTTATGATTCCACAAAATATACATGGGTTTATTTTTTGAGAAAGAAAGGTGATTTATTTGAATAATTTAAAGAGTTTTAAAATATGGTTGAGAAGCAAACATGAAAATACATACATATCCTTCGATCAGATCAAGGGGGAGAGTATACATAAGGTGCATTCAACAAGTACTACAAATTCCATGGAATTGAAAAATAATAGAACCTTAGTGGAATATGCACGGAGCATGATAAAAGGTAAAAATATTACTAATGGTTTTTTGGTTGAAGTTATTAGTACTACTGTTTATTTGAAAAATAGAAGTCCAACTAAAAGTTTAAACCATAAAAATTCTTTTGAATCTATTTATGGTTATAAACTAGCAGTAATTCATTTAAGAATATTTGGAAGAAAATCATTTTCTCATGTTCCTAAAGAGGAGAGGAGAAAACTAGATGCAAAATAAATCAAGTGCATATTTATTGGTTAATGTTCTCATCACAAAGCATATAAGATGTTTCATCCTTGCACACATAAAGTTTTTGCAAGTAGAGATGTGTTACTTCATGAGCATGCAAATGAAGGCCATAAGGTGGACTATTATGATGCATGGCATATTCCTTATGATCATGATGAAAATGTCAAACAAGAAGAAAATGATGAATAGGAACAAAAGCATGAGGGAGAATCCAACGATATGGACACTACAAGCAACTGAAGTACACCAAGAGGAGGAGAATATTCACCACAAAGCAAAACAAGAGGTGACAGTATTGAAACAACAAGGAGATCATCACACCAAACTCAACTACCTGAAAGGCACAAAGATAATGCTTTGATGACTGAAGTAATGAATGTCATAGAAACTTTGAATTTTGAACAAGCTAAAGAACATAAAGTATGGAGAGATGCAATGAAGAAATATTGTGTCCATAATGAAAAATAATACTTGAGAATTAACAAAATTTCCTAAAAAATAAGTTCACAGAAAGAGGGAATTAATTTGAAGATAAATTTTCACGTGTAGCTAATATAAACACAATTATATTAATGATTGTTGTAATGTCCCCGACCACCCAAGGATGTTCCACGTCATACAATCTCAACTTTTTTAGTTATAAGTTAACCAAATTGTAACATCCCCAACATACTACTAAGCAATGTTACTCTGAAGTTTCACTGCTTAGATTCCACTCTAACATAAGTCCGCTTAGTATCACTTGAATTAATGTGCTCAACCCAAGCTTCATTCACACCATACAACTTATAATAGCAGAAGAAACACTCTCCTCTTAACACAACCTTAAGCAACGACAGTAACTCAAATAGTTGTGCATAGAGTACTAATCCCACAACACATCCGCACGCACAACCATCTTGGTTTCATGCACCAATTATGATTTCGTTGTGCGCAGAGTCTATTTCCTTGAACACACACATGAAAATCCAGTCTCATGTGCACATAGGTTACTTTCCTGTGCACCTAGCTACTCAATCCTCTTCTTGAAGGCTCATAACCAAAATCACAAGATTAACTTAACAAACAAAGATATCATCAATTGACATACTCATGCATAACTACAAATACAAGTTATAAGCACCATACTTACATGTACAAGCAACATTGAACAAAATAACAAAAACTACTTATATGCATCTACATAGAAGAATTAATCCATATCAATCATAGATAAATATGTACACAATAACCAAGACAAGAACATAAGAAACACTTATCATTTATGAAAATCACCAACTACGCGCATAACTCAGACGTTCTTCCCAACCATAGACTATGTTGCTCATAATATTTCAACAACAGGTCACCCCCGAATTGGGGCTTAAATCCACCAGGGAAAAATACTTCTAATGACAAGCTCTGTTATGAAACTCAACAAAATTGCCCAATCCTAGGTGCCCATTGTTGCAACTAGCCCACAACCCCTCATTATCCATGCCACTGTCACACCCAAGGAAGTGTGCCCCTTCTTTGTTCAACATTCCTTCGACTACTCCACTTCCCTTCCCAGGGTTACCAACAACAAGTTGGACATGAAGTCTCCAAGCCCTGTGAGTAATACTCAATGCACCAGGGAACAAATCACAACAAAACTCTCACCCAAAGAGTATGGCCACGGGTTTGACATCCACTCCATAACAACCAATCTTTCACCCAAAGAGACTGCTCATGGTCTGTCAACCCAACTCCTCAATGGTATAATTCTAGTTACATCCCCTCAAATCCTTAAAATATTCTTTGGGTAGATAAGGTAATAATCATATTTTTCATACATTCTGACCCCCTTCTACTCATGAGATATTGCAACATCAATTATCTTCCCATAATCGATAATGACCCCCCCCAAAAAAATACACTAAGGAGAGAAATATATATTGCATTCCTTCCACTTGACACTTGTCACCTTCAAAAGTAGCTTTAAGCCACTTGGTGACCTATTCCTACCCTCAAGAACTTAGGATAAAATAATTATATAACATTACACTTTTCCCGGAAATATTATAAAATATTCCCCAAGACTTATGACTCACCTCCTTTTCCCTTTTATAGTGGAGTTGGCCCCTCATCTCTTTTCATCTAAGTCTTTCTACACATAGTGATTTAATATTATTTTTATAGCCATGATTAAATTTACATGGATAGGCGCACTGGTCTATCTGCATCCTGGCTCACCAGCCTCATAATCACACAAGATCTCCGGCCTCAATACATAAATGGTCATATATACATAGATATAACTCAACACTGTACACTTATAGGTCATTACCATGTACTTACTCAAGTGTGTGCAACACAGTGCAATATGCACACTTACCCAGGTGTGCGCAACACAAAAAATGTGCACACCCTATCTTGATAACAACTCTCTACACACTTACTCAGATGAACGCAACACCAAAAACAAGTGCCAACGACTCACCAACCAATATATACATTAGATACACCATTAGTACCAATGGATCACTAGCCTATATGTACATTTACAAAGGGTCTGGATTAGGGACATTACATTCCCCTCCCCCTTATTTGTGCATTGTCCTCGGTGCATCATATACACATGTACATACAAAATTTCAAAAATCTTCAAAAATATGAGGATACTTTGTTGACATAATATCCTCACGCTCCCATGTTACATCCTTAATACCATATCAATTCCATTGGACCTTTACCAACTTCATGGCTCGATTCCGGAGCTGCTTGATTTTTCGATCCAATACGAAAACCAGTCACACTTAAAATTTGCCTTATGGCTCCACCTGAATCACATTCCAATCAATGGCATGATTAGCATCAGGTACATATTTCTTAAGCAATGACACATGGAAAACATTATAAATGCATAAGGACATAGTAAATTCAAGCATATAAGCGATAGGACCAATCCTTTCAAGGATTTCGAATAGTCCACAGTAGCCCACTGCTAACTTAGAACACTTCCAAACTTCGGGGAACTGTGCCTAGACTTCACTTTCAAAACCACATGATTTCCCACTTTAAACTCTATGTGGGTTCTTCCTTTATCTGTGAAACGTTTTTTCCTATATTGGGTAGCTTTTAAATTCTGCTTGATCTTTACCATTTGCGCGGTCTACTGGGTTATCCCAACTCACTGTGTGTTGCACCTTCTGCCATATAGTGCCTCATATGGGATCATATTTAAAGATGCCTGATATTCATTTTTGTAATAAAACTCTACCAAATGCAAGTAGTCTTTCCATTTTGATGGCTTATCCATCACATACATCCCCAACATGTCTTCAATCACCTGATTTACTCTCTTTGTCTGACCATCTATCTCAAGCTGATATGTTGTGCTGAAATTCATATTTGTTCCAAACCCTTTGAATGACCCTTTCCAAAAGTTCGAAGTGAACCTGGAATATTTAAAAGACACAATTGTCTTAGGTACACCATGTAGCTTGGCAATTTCTTGCATGAATATCTAAGCAATGTTGACTACTTTGTGCATTGACTTTACTAGAATAAAATGGGCAGCTTTAGTAAGCTTGTCCGCCGCTACCATAATAGAATCATGATGCTTAGCAGTCCTAGGAAACTTAGTTATGAAATCCATGGTCACAACTTCCCACTTCCACTTAGGAATGGGAAAGGGTTTTATCAAACCCGATCGATGTATGTGTTCATCCTTCCCTTCTGACATTCTAGACACCTCGCAAAAAATATGCAACTTCCTCTTTTATGCTTGTCCAAAAGTATTGCTTCTTGAATGCAACAATTGTATTTTTCTAATGTGGATGTCCAACATAAGGAACCTTATGCATCTCTGGCAATATCAAGCCTTTCAACTCCTGATCATTCAGCACATAGAATCTGCATATATACATGAGGATCCCATCCTCTCTTAGGTCATAACCGTCCAATTTTTTGTTGTGACATACCTTGTTGTAAGTTCATCTTTATGTCCACATAACATATATATGATTTGGAAACATCCAAAATTATTTCACACAAATCTGTATGGTACATGCTAATGGTTGTATTATGCATCCCATGCACCCTTCTCCTGAGTGCGTCAACCACCTTGTTTTCTTTTCCTATGATATGCTTTATGTCGAAATCATACTCACTGAGGAACTCTAACCACCTACTTTTTCTATCATTTAAACTCAGTTGTCCAAACATATATTTCACACCACAATGATCTATTCTTAACTCAAATATTTTACACATAAGATAATGCTGCCACATGTTCAAAGCATGCACCATGGCTTCCAATTTCAATTCATGCGTAGCATAGTGCGTTTCATGCTCTTTTAACTTCCTTGATTCGTGCAACACAAAAAATGTGTGCACCGTATCTTGAAAACAACTCTTTGAACACTTACTCAGATGAATGCAACACCAAAAACAAGTGCCAACGGCTCACCAACCAATATATACATTACATACACCATTAGTACCAATGGATCACTAGCCTATATATACATTTACAAAGGGTATGAATTAGGGACATTACATTCCCCTCCCCTTTATTTATGCATTGTCCTCAGTGCATCATATACCCATGTACATACAAAATTTCAAAAATCTTCAAAAATATGAAGATACTTTGTTGACATAATATCCTCGCACTCCCAGGTTACATCCTTAAGACCATATCAAGTCCATTGGACCTTTACCAACTCCATGGCTCGATTCCAGAGCTTCTTGATTTTCCGATCCAATACGAAAACCAGTCACACTTAAAATTTGTCTTTTGGCTCCACCTAAATCACATTCCAATCAATGGCATGATTAGCATCAGGTACATATTTCTTAAGAAATGACACATGGGAAACATTATAAATGCATAAGGACATAGGAAATGAAATCATATAAGCGATAGGACCAATCCTTTCAAGGATTTCGAATAGCCTACAGTAACCCACTGCTAACTTAGAACACTTCCAAACTTCAGGGAAATGCGCCTAGACTTCTCTTTCAAAACCACGTGATTTCCCACTTTAAACTCTATGTGGGTTCTTCCTTTATCTGTGAAACGTTTTTTCCTATATTGGGTAGCTTTTAAATTATGCCTGATCTTTACCATCTGCGTGGTCTACTGGGTTATCCCAACTCACAGTGTGTTGCACTTTCTTCCATATAGTGCCTCAAATGGGATCATCTTTAAAGATGCATGATACTCATTTTTGTAAGAAAACTCTACCAAATGCAAGTAGTATTCCCATTTTGATGGCTTATCCATCACATACATCCCCAACACATCTTCAATCACCTTATTTACTCTCTCTGTCTAACCATCTATCTCAAGGTGATATGTTGTGATGAAATTCATATTTGTTCCAAACCCTTTGAATAACCCTTTCCAAAAGTTTGAAGTGAACCTAGAATATTTAACAGACACAATTGTCTTAGGTACACCATGTATCTTAGCAATTTCTTGCATGTATATCTCAGCAATGTTGGCTACTTTGTGCACTGACTTTACTAGAATAAAATGGGCAGCTTTAGTAAGTTTGTCCGCCACCACCATAATAGAATCATGTTGCTTAGAAGTCCTAGGAAAATTAGTTATGAAATCAATGGTCACAACTTCCCACTTCCACTCAGGAATGGGAAAGGGTTGTATCAAACCTGATCGATGTATGTGTTCTTCCTTTCCCTTATGACATTCAAGACACCTCACAATAAAATCCACAACTTCCTCTTTCATGCTTGGCCAAAAATATTGCTTCTTGAATGCGAAAATTGTATTTTGCTAATGTGGATGTCCAACATAAGGAACCTTATGCATCTCTGGCAATATCAATCCTTTCAACTCTTGATCATTCGACACATAGAATTTGCATCTATACATGAGTATCCCATCCTCTCTTAGGTCATAACCGTCCAAATTTTTGTTGTGACATAACTTGTTGTAAGTTCTTCTTTATGTCCACATAACATAGATATGATTTGGAAACATCCAAAATTATTTCACACAAATCTGTTTGGTACATGCTAATGGTTGTATTACACATCCCATGCACCCTTCTACTGAGTGCGTCAACCACCTTGTTTTCTTTTCCTATGTTATGCTTTATGTCGAAATCATAATCACTGAGGAACTCTAACCACCTACTTTTTCTAGCATTTAAACTTGGTTTTCCAAACATAACTTTCAGACCACAATGATCTATTCTTAACTCAAATATTTTACACATAAGATAATGCCTCCACATGTTCAAAGCATGCACTATGGCTTCCAATTCCAAGTCATGCGTGGCATAGTTCCCTTCATACTATTTTAACTTCCTTGATTCGTAGCATACCACATGTCCATTCTGACTCAATACTCCACCGAGTCCTTCCTTGCATGCATCCTAACACAAATCGAAGTCTACATCCGGATCAACAATCCTCAAAATTGGTTCACTTGTTAACAAACTCTTCAAGTTCTAAAAACTCCTTATGCAATATAGAGTCCACTCAAATTGCACACCTTTCATTTGTAGGGATGTGATTGGATGTTTAATCTGTCATAATCCTTCAATAAACCTTAGGTAGTACCCTGCTAGTCCCATAAAGTACCTTACCTCTACAACATTTCTTGACACCGACCATTCTTCAATAGATTTTATCTTCACTAGGTCTACAACTATTCCTTATTCTGAAATGATATGACACAAATAATGAATTTGTCACTGATAAAATGAACACTTGCTCAAATTTGCATAAAGTTGATGTTCCCTCAATATCTATAGCACCATCCTTAAGTGATGCTCATTCTCTTCCTCATATTTTGAGTAAATGAGAATGTCATCCAAAAATACGACAACGAACTTATCCAAGTACTCTCTGAAAACACCATTCATTAAACACATGAATGCAACTAGTGCATTTAACAACCCAAATGGAACCACTATGAACTTTTAATGACCATACCATGCTTTGAAGGTAGTCTTGCTGATGAATTCCTATTTTATTTTCACTTGGTGATAACCAGATCTGAGATCTATCTTCAAAAATATCCTTGCACCCCTTAGCTAATCAAACAGATCATCTATCCTTGGTAAGGGATAATTGTTCTCAATGTTACCTTCTTCAACTTCTTGAAGTCGATACAAAGTCTCAACGTACCATCTATCTTCTTTACGAACAAAACTAGCACACCCCAAGGGGACACACTTGGGAATATATACTCCTTCTTTAGAATCTCTTGAAGTTGTATCTGCAACTCCTTCAATTATGGTGTACTCATCCTATAAGGAGTCTTGGATACATGAGCTCCTCCATTAATCATATTTATAGAGAATTATATATTTTTGGTGGAAATCTCGATATCTATTTAAATACATCCTCATATTCTTTCATTACTGTGTAGTCTTCAATACTCGACACTTTATCCTTAGGTGCCTCTTCCACTTTATCCTTTCCTGTAAGTTATCTTCAATTTCAAGGCTGAAATTTCTCTGATCATTATAGTCCTTGGAATTCCTTGAACTGTTCTCAAATTTCCTTGCTCATAGAGGAAAGTAAATGAATTATTATAACAATCTAAGACAACATGATTCTCATCCAACCAATCCACACCAACAAGCCAAGTGTACGATCTCAAAGGTATAATATTCAAATTAGTGTTTGTGCTCAATCCATTCATCTCCATTTGACATGCCTTAATCATCTCATTAATTTTCATTTTTTCTCCTGTAGCTAACTGCACCAACCAAAGTTTTCCAAGCTTCTTCTTGGAAAATGGAATCTTTCCACCATCTTAGGATCTAGCTAGCTATGAGTAGATCCTAAGTCTATTAATATAATAATGGGTTGGTCATTAATATTACCTTCCACCTTGATCATGTGCAACTAAAAATCAACCTACTTGTTATCCAACGCAACGTAAATCCTTGGCACATTTCTAATTCTATTTTTCTTTATTGTATGAATTATATTTGACAAATACTATTCATTATCTCTGCATTTAGTTATATTAAGTTTCATTAGGGACTGTGCTACCATGCATCCCTTGTTGAATTAAAATATTGTGGATAAAATGATTAATTATGCTGAAGTCATGTATATAGGAAAAGATTTTTCTTGAAACCTGTCAACCAATATCACTCGACGTTCTAAAACCTACCAACCAATACCACGTCAGGTCAATATCACCTACCACATCATGTATGTACCTATCACCAATCCTTTGTTTTCGGTCACATGTCTGTCACCTATCACCTATACTTTATTGTCTGTCACCTATCATCTATCCTTTATTGTCATTCCATCTCTTGAACTTTGAAAACAACGAATGTTGAATGTAGTGAATGTAAATCAAATAGTTGCACTGCAAGGGTCCATCTAATGTAAATCCAACAATTGTACGATAGTAATCCATCTGTTACCACTACCTCCTCCTTTTATGAATTAAATATCTGCCATCGGTGTTCACTTTCAAACTAAAATATTTTAAGGTAACCAAGGGACTGAGATTGGATCCGATGGATTAGAAAGCACAAGTTCCTCTTATAATGAAGGGGCTCAATGTACTCGCTTTTCTACTACTTTTGCAATGTTTATGTGTCCACAACGTGGCACATATACCACAAAACTATGGATGCGATAAGATTAAGAAATTCCCGTTGATGATCTCTAGATAAGAATCCAATGTCCTCTTCCTTCTTTGATGTTCGTTTGAGGTTTTCTGGATTTGACCTTCAATGTGTCTTTAAAGAAATCCTCCTTACTCTACTAGTTGTCAAAGAAATGGGGGAATTTAACAGTACTCCTTTGTATGTTGGTTTTCAAATAAATGAGGGGATTTCACAAGGAGATTCACTACTCGCTCCTCACTACATACTTTTTGTATGGCCATTCCCAGGGAAAAGCCCAAATCCGTTGCAAAAGGTATTGCCACAACATTTCCTACTTGGATATATATGCATTTTAAAGAATATTAGTATATCTATTATAGTTTAGTAGCAAGGATGAAAAATCTAAAGACATTTTATACATATTTTGAGGATTACCTTTCCTTCACACTCCCATGAAGCTTTTAATAATCACGAAATCCTTAAAACCTTGCATTCTCACGAATAGATATGACACAATCCTGCTCAATATGCAAAATGACCTATACAAATAACATATGTTTTTTTCAAATAAATTGAAACTTATAAAAGAGGCATGGCTAACAAAATAGACTGTAACACACCTGACCCCTAAGTACCCTTTTTAGTGATGGGGCATCAAAATTTTGCTTTCCTTAATGATCTCAAATCCTCTTTTCGTGATCTCCATCCTCTTCTACTCATCAAGAGATTTCCAAAAACTATTACCATGCTTAAATATGAGCTCTAGATTGGGAGTTATGCCCTTCCAAAGTTTTTCAGGCATTATTGATCAAGGGCCATGTGGGTCTGTCTCATTCGTACCATCCCAAGTTCCCAAAAGTCCTGGAGTTCCCAATGCTCCTGCATCTATTGGTGGAAATAGATCCACCATTAAATCCAATGATGAAACATCATCCTTCTTTCACAAATAACATTTAGGGAATTCAACGATCGACGCTTTAGCACTGAAATCCCCTTTTTCTTTCTACATGCATATATTCTGGAGTCCCAAAACCCTGAAATTATTCCATGTGGCTTCGGCCTTCGGCCTTATCGGTTTATCTAAGATACTACACCCAAGCCTTCGGAGTTTCGAAACCTCGGACTTTTGAAGGGTCCACCCTTACCTATGATGGCACATTAAATGTAGCGACAAAGATAGGTGGTTCCCAGCCTTCTTCCAATTTAACCCAGTGTCCCAAAATCCCAACTTTCCCGAAGTCCCAAACTCCCAATGTCACAGGTACTCCACCCTTTATTAGGCCAAGCAAGTATGTGCCAGGGGGGTAACACATGACAAGGTAGAGATGACATGTGGCCCCATCAATGGGTGACACATGTCACATTCTAATGGGCACATAGGGTCTGTGAAAAGCATGAATCTTGGTGACACATGGCATGTCAAATGTGGGTCCATGTCAGGTTGGGTGACGTCAGCATGCCACGTCACTCTGAACTGCCAACTCTCCAATGCCCTGTATATTCCATGGTCAAGATGTGTCCACGTAGATCCATAGATCTATGACCTTCATTACTTCACAACTTCGGCCTTCGAGGGATTCATTGTGTAACTTCCTCTTTGCTCCTAGAGTGGTCAGTGCCAAGTTGACCATGGTCTAGATCCAACGGTCAGGAGGTATCCTGAAGCATCCTCAGATCGATGATTCATGTTACTTTGTGACTTCATCATTCGAGGGTTCCACCTGCTTAACACTCCTTTTCTCTCGGAGTAGGACTTCGCCAAAGTGTTATACGCAAATCCTCCCACTGGTGGATCAAACAATTGGGAGGGGTTCTCAATGGACTCACTAGATCCACGGGTCACATTAATTCGCAACCACAACATTCGGGGGTTTTGGTGTTATGACACTTCTGTTCTCCCAAAGTGGTCAATGCTGGACTGGACATGGTGTAGATCCATCGATCAGAGAATATTCCTAGAACCCTCGGATCTACAACTTGTGTTACTTCACGAATTGGGTAATTGGGTCAGGGTTTAACGGTGGGACAAATCCCATGGTCATAGTTAAGGGAATCTCCAGATGTCAGTCAACCTCGCTGGTAACCGAACTAGTAGGTTTCCTTCGGTTGGTTTTGGAGGTTGTAAGGTCATAGTGTCCTAGAGCTCCGAACTCTCAGAGTTCCAAAGCCAGAACAGTTGCAATCCTTTTGGACCTAATGAAGGGGTCCCAAGTCTTGGTCATATGGATCTTCTGACAGGTCTCAGGGACACACACCCAATTCTTAGTCGTGATTTGGTTAAGGCCGTGGGAAGGATCCTGTGGTTTCTTGGATGAATGGCTTGAAGGGAGCACCTCCCATTCACGGGGTTTAAGTTATAAAACATAGAAAGGTACCCTTTGAGGGATCAACGAGACTAAAACATTCCAGCGAAGTCGGCCCCAACTCTTACCTTGCGACAACAATCCTTGGGAAAATTCCCTTAAGGAATTTTCGACCAGTACATGAACTGTAACCTATTCTCAACTTCTTCTGAAAACCCATGTCTAATAATTCCCCTGCTACTAAAAAGAGGAAAACAGAAACCATGTAATTACAGGGGTTCATAGAAAACCAATAAGCATTTCTAATGATAAATCAAACAATGTAAATTTCAATCATAAAAACAGACATTCAATCGTCACTTCTATTCTAGTACACAGAGTATAAAAATACTTATCAGGAAACCAGAATCATGAAGCAACTACTAAGAGGGATGCCTGTTTCCACCCAACCATAGGAAAAATCACTCCTAGATGGATTTACCACTAGCCACCCCCTAGCTAGATCACAATGCTCTAAGAGAGACTCTTCCTTCTTGTTCAATGATAGTCAGGGACAGAGGTTATTCTTCTCCTCCCACAGAAACTTGGCAAAACAATTTTCTCTCTACCAAGAAAGGGGTCCTGCAACGAGTGCTTCCTCAGTCACTCATCTTCTATGCAACCCCATTTATCATATTGGACTGAAAAAGCTTCCAAAAATTTATTTCACCTAGATCTAGTTTGTTTCTCAGTTCTGTCCAGAACCCGGAGAGTTGCACGTGCTCTTCTCTTTAGGAAAAATGGTCTCATGACTCATCTTCATTTCTCATCCTCTTTTCCCACGAATCCCTTCTTTTCTTGCCTTCCTCGGCAAGATTACGTGGGTTTGATTTCCCAGTTCGTGGTCAGGTTAGTAAGTCTTTCAAATGGGTACTTTGCCCATCTCCTCAATAACTCTTAAGGAGGACTTTCCAACTACCATCCTAACTAGTAACTTATTTTTGGGTCAGAGGATTGTTCTAGGTCTAAGTAATTAAATCCAGTAAGGTACTGGTCTAGTGGGGGTCATGTCAGCCATTTATGGTTCCCCTCACTATCTCTCTCATAACATCATGATTTACCTTGGCAAACCCCCTTCAACAGTTCAACAACACTATATATTTTTAATTAATAACATAAATACATACATTACCTTTTATAACAAAAAGGTTCATCAAATCCAACATCCACACATATTCAGTTTGCCACAGTATTTTGGAAATTTATAGTTATATTTACAAGATGGGGGAAACAATAGTGTTACAATCCCCTCCCCCTTAAAGGAACATCGTCCTCGATGTTATACCTTCCAATGTATTATGTATGTACAGAAGTAAATAAAAATGGGTATGCCTATTTCATGGCATCCTCCATTTCCCATGTAGCTTGATCTATACCAAAGTATTTCCACTGCACCTTGACATGTGCAATGGTTCTGTTCCTGAGTGGGATTTCCTTCTTGTCTACTATGAATTGTGGCTTTGGTAGGAATTCTCCCCTTGGTTCCACCTGAATCACAGACCAATCAATTATATGATTAGAATCAAGTACATATTTCTTTAGTAACAAAACATGGAAAATATTATGTGCCTTCACTGTGGGAGGAAGTGTTATTCTATATGCTACAGGTCCCACTCTATCCAAAATTTTAAAGGGTCCACAATATCAATGTKCCATCTTGGCAGAGGCTCCCATTCTCAATTATCTTTTCATGGGTATAACTTGGAGATACACATGATCCCCTTCTTTGAACTCTCTACGAGTCCTCTTTTTGTCTGCATAGATTTTCTCTCTATCCTGAGCTATTTTCATATTCCGTTTTATCTGAGTTACTTTTTGTTCCAATTCCTTTAGCATATTTGGCCTGATTGAAATTATGTCTACTGGGTTATTCTAGCTGATTGGAATATTTCATTGTCTACCATAGAGGGCCTCAAAAGRGCTCATCTTTAATGACTCTTGATAGCCATTGTTATAAGCAAACTCTACCATTGGTATGTAGTCTTTCCACTTCTTGGGCTGATGCATTACATGCATCCTTAACATCTCCTCTAACATTTGGTTTACTGTTTTCCAATCAGTTTGAGGGTGATAGGTTGTACTAAATAACAATTTAGTATCAAAACCAACAAACAAGGATTTCCAAAAGTTTGAAGTAAATTTTGTATCTTTATCGGATATAATTTCCTTAGGAATGACATGCAATCTAAATATTTATTTCATGAAAATACTGGCAATATCTATTTCCTTGCAAGTCGATTCGATAGGAATAAAGTGAGCATATTTTCTCAATTTGTCCACAACTACCATGATGTCATCATTTTGCTTGGTTGATTTTGGTAATCCTATGATGAAATCCCTGGAGATGGTTTCACATTTCCATTCTGGGATTGGTAGGGGATGAAACAACCCTGCTGGATGTCGGTGCTCTACCTTAACCTATTGACATTCTAGACATTTAGCTAAGTAATCAGCTATGTCGTTTTTCAGTATGGGCCAATAAAATAGTTTCCTAGTGACGGTGATCATTTTATGATAACCAGGATGACCGGTATATGGTCTATTGTGTAGTTCATCCATTATGAACCTCTTCAAGTCGTCACAATTTGGAATATACATCCTACCTTTGTAAGTTAGCGGGCCATCATTCAACAATTGATAACCCTCATACTTTATCCCACTGGGCTCTTGCTGTAAGTATGATTTCACAATCTTGAAAAATGCATCTGTTTCTTATGAACTTTTGACTCTCTCCTTGACGTCTAATTCACAAGTTCTTACAACTACCGAGTGAATCACTTTCATACTTCTACTAAGGGAATCAACCATCCTATTTTATTTTCCTTTGATATGTTTGATTTCGAAATCAAACTCATTAAGGAGAGCCATCCATCTAGATTGTCTAGCATTGAGTTTTGGTTGATCAAACATATATCTCAACCCACTATGGTCTGTCATAAGCACAAATATTCTACCTAGGAGGTAATGCCTCCACATTTTTAAAGCATGTACTATGTCAACCAATTTTAAATCGTGAGTTACATAATTGATTTCATGCTCATTCAATTTTCTGGATTCGTAGCAAATCACATGTCCTTCTTGCATAAGGACTCCTCCGAGCCCTTCCTTGCAGGAATCTACACACACAAGGAATTCCTTGTTTGGGTCTGCAATCTTCAGTACATGTGCATTGGTTAGAATGTATTTCATCTCTTGGAATTTCTCTTCACATTCTGATGTCCAAATGAATTTAACTCCCTTTTTCTGAAGGGAGGTGATTGGGAAACCAATCTTGGAGAAACCCTTTATGAACCTTCTATAGAATCCTGCTAGGCCCATAAAGGATATGATATTAGATACATCCTTTGGGTTAGGCCAATCCATAATGGATTTGATCTTGTTAGGATCAACTACCACTCCTTCTTCAGAAATAACATGGCCTAAGTAATGGACTTGTGTTTGGAAAAAGTCACACTTACTAAACTTAGCATAGAGTTGATGTTCTCTTAGCACCTGAAGCACTAACTTGATATGTTCTTCATGTTCTTCCCTACTCTTAGAATAGATTAGGATATCATCAATGAAAACCAACACAAATCTATCTAAGAACTTACTGAGTACATTATTCCTTAAACACATAAAAGTGGTTGGTGAATTGGTAAGTCCAAATGGCACCACCACAAATTCATAGTGACCATATCTTGTCCTAAAGGTTGTTTTTTGGATGTCTTCATCCTTAATCCGGACATGATGGTATCTCGACCTTAATTCAATCTTGGAGAAAATTGTAGCACCCCTTAATTGGTCAAAAAAATCATCGATCCTTGGCAAGGGGTACTTATTCTTAATGGTCATCTTATTGAGTTTTGTATAGTCTATGCACAACCTAAGTGTGCCATCCTTGTTTTTCACAAATAAGACTAGTGCTCACCATGGAGACACACTAGGTTGAATGTAACCTTTGTCCAACATCTCCCTTAGCTATAGTTTGAGCTCAACCAACTCTAGCGTACTCATTCTATAGGGTATTCTAGACATTGGAACTTCTCTTGGTACAAGTTCTATTGAAAATTCAATATCTCTTCTTGGAGGTAGACCTGGTACCTCTTCTAGAAACACATCTTTATACTCTCTTAATATGGGATGGTCCTCTAGGCTTGGTTTATTGTTCTCAACAATGTTCAACACTTTTGTTGCATACAAAGGACATCCTTTTCTACAATACTTCTTCACTCTAAGGGTTGATATTTGTCTCATTGAGACAAGATTTTGAATCCCTTGTAGGAATATTTTTCTCCCTTTTTCATCTTTACAATCTAAAGTTTTATTGTAACAATCCAACTGGGTTTTATGGGAAACCAACCATTCCATGCCAATCAACAGGTCATAGGATCCTAAAGGGCGCATGTTTAGGGTTGCTTGGGTGAGTAATCCATTCATAATGAATTGGCATGTTGGTATGACCTCCATTACCTTTCTTTTGGTTCTAAGGCTAGTTGTACCAGCCCTGGTTTAGCATGTTTAACTTGCTACAATTTACATTTCTCAATAGTTTGAGGGGAAACATAACTCATATTGGAACCAAGGTCAATTAAAATGGAAACTAGATGGTTGGAAATCATACCTTCCATATATACCATTGAAGCTTGGTGGTCATCTTGTCTATTATCCAAGGTTTAATACATTTGTGGCATGCTCCTAGCCACATCATTGACTATGGTAGACTCTTGGATGTTGTATACCCTCCTATTGTTTTGTTGCCTATGTGGACAATCCCTCAACATATGTTCTTCTCCACAACCCCAAAATTTCAAGGGGGATCTCTTTGTGTTATCAGTCTTACCCAAGGATGCTCCAAAAGGGTTTATTACCACTCTGAGATGGGAAATTCTATTGATATACACTTTTAGTAGGAAGGCTCATCTTAAAACTTTTCCCATGGTTCTTTAATCTTGAGGATTTAAACCCCTTCTTCTTGAATCCTTGATTAATTTTCTTTTTCCATTCCTCATGAGGTTCTGTCTTATTCTTGAATTGCTCATAGAAATACCTTGCCTTCCAGATAGTATCTTCTAAGGTCTTGGGTTCATTAAATTCAATTCTATCCGGGAAGGACTGAGGAATTCCACTAATGAATCTTTGCATATTTACCTTTTCATCCTTTATGTAGGGCACATACCTTATCATATCAAGAAATTTATTAATATATTCATCTATTGTGATTTGTCCTAGCTTGAGTTCATATAACTCCTTGGTCTTCCCATCAAAGTATTTCTCTCTTAGAAGTACTTCTTCTTGAAGTATTTCTCAAATTGTTTCAAGTTTTCTTAGTATGATGTCTGTCCACGTGACTGGTAGTTGGTCCATGTTGTAGCTTCCTTTGTATATCTTATAGGMTTTGCAGTAGGACTGCGTTAATTTTAGTTTGTTTTTCTTKCTCTTTKATCAGCCTTTSATTGTCAACATTACAACTCTGTAATTCTTCCAAGAGGCTTCTCACTGTTTCAGCAAAATCTGCAGGAGTTTCCACCACCCTCCTCTCATCATACTCTTCTTCTATATTGTGGGAGATTTCCCCAACTCATGATGTGTCACCATCCTTTACGTTGTAGTTTTCATGTTGTCCACTAACTGCTTGATTGTTGATAAAACATTTTCTGTTAGTTAATTATCTACCAATTTATGAACAACACATACAATTTGTGAAGTGAAGTCAACTTCATTATTTGGAATGCTAGTAATCACACAATTTAGACTTTCAAATCATATAACAACAATAGAAAGTTCCATTCCTCTCTCCAGAAGTGGTTTAATTTGGCTTCTTATGAATGGGGTAAGGTAGGGTGTTACCCCTTAAAAGTTTTCTAACAAGATTTTTATGYGASTCATTCATGAGCCGAAGCAGGCCAAGTGTTGTTGACTRCTCTRATAAAAAATTGTAACACACCCGACCCCTAAGTACCCTTTTTAGGGATGGGGCATCAAAATTTCTCTTTCCTTAATTATCTCAAATCCTCTTTCCGGGATATCCATCCTCTTCTACTCATCAAGATATTTCCAACGACTTCAACCATGCTCAAATATGAGCTTTGGATTGGAAGTTACACCCTTCCAAATTTCTTGAGGCCTTATTTGTCAAGGGCCACATGGCATCCACGTGGGTCCATCTCATTCATACCATCCCAAGTTCCCCAAAGTCCCAGAGTTTCCAGTGCTCCTGCATCTATTGGTGGAAATTCATCCACCATTAAATCCATTGGAGGAACAACGTTCTGGTTTAACACAGAGAATTAAGGGAATTCAATGTTTGACACTTCGGTGTTGAATGCCCTTTTTTGTTTCTACATGCATATCTTCTGAAGTCCCAAAACCATGAAATCCTACCACGTGGCTTCGTCCTTCAGCCTTTTCTATTTATCTAATATACTACACCCAAGCCTCCAGAGTTTCGAGGCCCCAGACTCCCGAAGGGTCCACCCTTACTCGTGA
>SNQJ01S0058637.1:71726-86783 GCA_010110895.2 Picea sitchensis
CCAACAATATGTCCTAAGTAAACAAATGAGGTCTTTCCAAACTCACATTTAGACATCTTCAAAAAAAATAAATCTTTCTTTAAGACATCTAAAACTTTCTTTACATGCATAACATGCTCTTCACAAGATTTTCTAAATATGAAAATGTCATCCAAGTAGACAATCACATGATCATCAAGAAAAGACCTTAAAACATCATTCATGACTCTCATGAATGTAGCAGGAGCATTACAAAGCCCAAATGGCATTATCATCCACTCAAACAAACCTTGTTTGTTTTGAAAGTTGTCTTCCATGTGTCTCCTTCAACAATCTTAATCTGATGATATCCACTTCTCAAATCCAACTTAGTAAAATACTTAACATATCTGAATTTATCAAGAAAATCATCAATTCTAGGAAGAGGATAACGATTCTTTATCGTAATCTTGTTCAAATATTTGAAATCTACACACATGCTCCATGTACCATCTTTCTTTGGCACTAAAACAATTGGCGACTCACATGGCGATGTTCTTGGTATGATTCCCCCTTTGTCAAGTAACTCTTGGATTTGTTTTTTAATTCAACCTTCTCCATGATTGACATCTTGTACATTCTCCATGACTGACATCATGTACATACCAATGTTGCAATTGTATCTCATGTTGGATACCCCTTTTTGGAGACAATCCCTTTGGTTCATGAAACATCTCTCCATATTGGTTAACAACCTCATGTAAATCAGATTTCAAGTTTGCATCACAACCTTGGAAAAATTCTTTTTCAACATTGTCTTTGGGTTTGATCATCAAGATGACAAAATTCTTACTAGCATTGACTAATCTCTTCATTTGTCCAACATTTACAAGTCACAAATTAAACTTCTTTGTATGTGCTCTAACAATGTACTCAACTCCATTTTTAAACAAATAAAATTTGTTCTCATGATGATGAAATATGGATCTCATATCATATAAATATGGGCTTCCCAACACAATACCACAAATATCCAATGGAATAGCATCAAGCTCTACCTCATCTAAAAATTTGTAGTGATGGAAAATATAAGTTTACACCTTCTTGTCACATGCAATTTGGCATTGTCACATATCCATCCTAGAGGGTAAGGTTTAGGATGTGGAGTAGTTTCCAATTTTAATTTCTTGATAGTGTCTTTAGATATGAGGTTTTCTTGAGATCTAGTATCAAAAAGAGTACTTGATCTTAAATGATATTTTAAATGACTGTGGTTGAGTTATTATGCATGCAATTTTTAACCATTTAAGAAGATTAATGAAAGAGGAATAAGATATGAGAATATATCACAGCCACAAAACAATTTACAAATATGAAATGAAGCAATAAGAACAACAAACCATAACAATAGAAGTGATAACGGAGTTCGGCAATCTCGCATACGTCTCTGGGCCTTTGTCTTAGTGGGTGAGGCTTCTTTATTTATGTTGAAAGCTCAATAAGTACATCACAATAGTGTCATAAGGCTACAATACTTATCTGGTCTTGTTCTTCCAAATATCTAGAACCCAACATAAGAAACGACACTCAAAACGGATGACCGAAGCTCCCAAAAATGGCCCGCAAAGGTGCCCTCCTCAACAACTTCCCTGCATAAAAATGACTTTGGCTTGGCTTTCCTTCAGCAAAAATATTCTCTGAATCTCCTTCCATGGCCTCAAGAAGGCCTGGTTTATATATATCTGAAGTTGGTTATCATCCCCCAACTTCCTCCCAAAATCTAGCCTAAAAAAGAGCCCAATATCCCCCAAAAGTGGGCAAAAATCTCCAATTATAGGCACAAAATACACTACTATATGGTCAAAAACCTACCTTTGTAACAAAATATAAAAATTATCCCCTAGGGCTGGGAACACGCTCCAGATTGAGGTCACATGCATCTTAGGTGGCCAAGCTCCAGCCCAAAGGGCTGCACGCTAGCCCCTAGCCCAGCCTTTGTGGTCATGTGGCAATAATTAATGGGACCACACCCTTACTATAAGCCTTGGGTCATGGTCACAGACCCGAATCCTATGGAGGATGAGTGCTATAAAATTGTGCGCTTATTTTTTAGGCATAGGCGTTGGTGCCCCATGCTTGGTGGTCACCATAAAGAATTAAACCATGGGTTGGGGCTTAGCCCCAACCCCTTTCCGCCCATACTATATTACATTACACTTTAAATAAACATAAAGTGGGTTATAAACACAAGATCTAATGTGGCTCAATGGTATTCGGGCCTTTTTGAAAGCGCTGCGCTTGGTGAAGAGGTCTCTGGTTAAATTCTTGCTAACTCAACAAATTTTTCACACAACCAACGAGCCAACCAATGGGTGCCACGTGGAAGCCCATGTCTGGGCCATGTGGCACCCCTCCATTTGTTGAGTGATTGGACAAACTCTACTACCCAGTCAAAAATTGTACTTGCCACTTTTATGCACGGTCAGCGTCTGTACCTGCCACATGTCACCGTACGGTAGGGCCACATGGCACCTATACGAGCATGCCACGTGTCACCCTTGCAGTGGTGACATGTGTTACCTCTGGTTGGTCCACATCTTTTGTATGGCCTGCCCACTGTACCTCTTCCATGTGTCATGCTACCACGTTAGCATTGAATTTTTTACTGTTGACATGTTTGACTTTTTCCTTGTTTGGAAAAATGATCAGAGTGTGATAAATCTCGCATACAACGTCCGTTTGAGGAAGTAAATATATGGCCGGAATCAGTACGACGAGCCAGTCGCAATGGAATTGGTTTCATTCGATTATGAAAACTTTCATTTTTGAGCCTTTTTTGGACCTAGGAAGCCTCTTGGATCCGATTATGGATCACACCTCCCCACTAAAGGAACTTTTGGTCCCCAAAAGGTTATTGACCAGTCAACAAGCTCTAGAGAGGCCACCCAACTTGTCCTTTGTCTCTGAACTTTGTCATGTGCACTTGTCTCATCAAGATCAATTGTAACATAATCATGAAAACTGACAACACATTGTTAGCCATTTGAACCCTGTCACATTTTACTGAAGCCACTATTATCCATGTGTACAACATTACTAATGATAGCATCAAAAATATGACTATAAATGAGATGATATACTTGTAATATTTTCAGGACATGAGCTTATCTTGAAGTAAACTGTGATTGATTTTCCATTCCACAATCATTTCATGTTCTTTCTTAAGATCAATTATTTCATTTAAAACAATTATAGGTTTGTTTCTTGCTTGAACTACCTTTTTTAATTGTTCCTTTGTTTGAGGAGTTTTAGTTGCCTTAACATGATGAGCATGAACCACATAATCTTGACCTGCTTTGGATAATTGATATTGATTCTTTGTCCTGTAGAAGATTGTCTTACAATCAAACAAGTATGGACTACCTAATACCATTCCACATTCACTTAACGACACTACATCACATGTTACCTCGTTCACATACTTAGATAAAATTGCAAATTTGATTGTGCACTGCTTTGTTATGTGCATTTGATGATGATTGCTTATGCATTTAAGTGTGTAGGGATTATGATGTAATTGTATTTTTAACCCCAATTTTTTAACCAATTCTTATGAGATTAGATTAGATTGAGATCCACTGTCGATTAATGTGTCTATCTTAGTGTGTCACATGATTGCCCTTATATGGAACAAGTTACTTCTACAATCAATGATTTCACCAATTTTACCTGTCATACCAACTAAGTAGACCTTTGATTCATCACCTGAATCTGATCCCAAGTCTATAGGTCTTGTTGTTGTTGCAACTGTTTGCCTCCCTTTCTTTTCCTTGGACCACTTTGGCCTCTTCTTGGGATGCAACTGCTAACAATGGTCCTCATCATGCTCCTCTTTATTGCAATGCTTGCAAGAGAGCCTCTCTTCCTTCCTTGCCACTGCATTTGCCTTTTTTCCATGAGATTTCCTCTTGTTCTCTTTCCTTGAAGAAGATTCCCCTGATACACCCACTTTCCCTGCTTCAATATATGTCGCTTGAAAAGAAACCTCATCAAGGTTAGTGGGTCCAAACATGAATACACTATTTCTAATATGTGCAGGTAAACCTCCTATATACTTCATAAGGGTTTCCTGTGTATGTAAATGGATATCTAACATCAATGCCATTTTTCGAAAGCCATCTGTATACTCTTGCACTGTTTGT
Source organism: Picea sitchensis (assembly GCA_010110895.2). Lineage (NCBI taxonomy): Eukaryota > Viridiplantae > Streptophyta > Pinopsida > Pinales > Pinaceae > Picea > Picea sitchensis. The sequence goes on from SNQJ01S0058637.1 coordinate 75,887, forward strand.
ACTTTTCTTAGTTTTAAATCTTGTCATTCATTTGATTCTTTTTATTTATAACCCAAAGGATATAATTTCTTTCTAAGTGCATAAATTAAACTTTTCCATGATGGAAATACATTACCCACTTGTTGTGTTCAGTTTTGCAACTTGCTTTTCCACCAGAGGAGAGTTGTGTCTGCAAGTCTCAAAGATGCCAACTTGATTTGTGTGGCCTCATCCTTGATCTGTTGCACACAGCAATAGACCTCCATTTGTCTGACCCAATTGTTAGTTTTCTCTGCATTAAATTCTCCATCATATATGGGTAACTCAAATTTAACATCAAGTTTTAATAATGGCATTTCATTCTTATGTTTATGAACATGTTTCTTTGCATTGTATTTAGAACTTGAATTTGAAGAAGAAGGAGAAGGAGGAGGTGATGATGGAGGTGAAGGATGAATCTGAGGAGGATCCTCTCCCCCTTCACTTTTTCCCTTTGAAGATTCACCCAGATTTGGTTTCTTACATTCCAAGTAATCCTCGTACTAAACTTTCATCATCTCCGACATGGAAAAAAAAGATTTTCGAAACTCTTTCCCATCCTGAGAAAGTCCCTCTTCCAATGTTATCTTATCAGTGTGAGAATCTCTCTTTCTCAATCCAATTAATGGATTCTCTTCAACAAGCTCAACTTCACCATGTTGTAGCTTTTCCCTTGTTAAAATGCAAAACTCAAATCCAAATGTCAACTAGCTTTGATACCACTTGATCTGAAATGATCTTTTAAATGATTGTGGTTGAGTTATTATGCATGTGTTTATTAACCATTTAAGAAGATTAATGAAAGAGGAAGAATATATGAGAATATATCACAACCATAAAACAATTTATAGATCTGAAATGAAGCAATAAGAACAACAAGCCATAACAAGAGAAGTGATAACGGAGTTTGGCAATCTCGCCTACGTCTCTGGGCCTTTGTCTTAGTGGGTGAGGCTTCTTTATTTTTGTTCAAATCTCAATAATTACATCACTGCAGTGCCATAAGGCTACAAGACTAATCTAGTCTTGTTCTCCCAGATCTCTAGAACCCAACAAAATAAACAACACTCAAAACGGAAGATCGAAGCTCCCAGAAATGGCCCGCAAAGGTGTGCTCCTCAACATATTCCCTGCACAAAAATGGCTTTGGCTTGGCTTTCCTTCAGCATAACTCTGCTCTAAATCTCCTCCCATGGCCTCAAGAAGGCCTGGTTACACCGAAGGCGTTCTTTTAGGGGGATTTCATTCTCGCATTTTCTTCATCTGTCCATATCCATTAGTAACCCGCCACATGCTTTTCCTGCTCCACCACTTCAGTGCCTATTGGTGCCTTCACCGATACGCTACAACCTTATTCCTGCAGGTGGCTGTAATGACGAACAAAGTGGGGCTTGGGTGGCCTTTTCCCATGGCTTTTCAAGATTGGTCATGGCTGCTCTGAGTTCTTCTCTCTTCCACATTTCGATTTCATAGAGTTGGCATTCTCTCAGGAGGCGGGCTTTGAGGAGCTGCTTGGATTTCTTCTCTTGCATTCTCTTCCACTACCATTTGGTCACTCCTCTAGGGAAAGTGTGAGGCCCACCTCCCATCATTCTGACTTGTCTTAATGGCGATGGAAATCTAGGGTTTGGAAGTTGGGGTTTTGGGAATAATGGGGCACGCAACATACCCCTCCATGAATCCAATGGTGAAATGACCAGGTCGACCATTGCAAATAAAACGACAATAAACCAAAGAAAACAACAATAAACAGAGACGTTCAAGGCAACCATCCAAGATCCATTGTGCTCAATTGACTTGTGACAGGCTTCAGACCACGATAATGATCATAGAGAAGAGGAAGAACACCATCAATTTGAAGAAGAAGAGGGCCACGATCACTCTGAACAACAAGAAATAAAAAATAGAAGATACGAAAGGGGAGATGAAAGAAAAAGCAGAGGATTTGAATTCTATAACAGATGTTGTAAGAAATTCTCTAATTATTTTGTGTGTTTAAGGGTTTTTATAAGCAAGGAAAGTCATTTACTCATAAATGATTGATATCATAATATATGTTTGCTCACCTATTGCTGAAATATATAAATTGGCACCTCAATATCAGACCCGTTTCTAAGAATAGGTTTTTAATACTATTAGTATTCTAAAGCATGGTTTTTTCATGCAGCAAATACAAGATCGACTGTGTAGTCGGGGTTAGATGCATCATCTACTTGAAGTTTGTCTAATGATGCTAAGGTCTCCAGGGATGGTGAAGTGACCAACACTGGAATCCAATGGATGCCCTGCGATCCCGGTGTGGTCATAGAGGGTTTTGAACCAAGCGCTGCAAGTTATAGACCTCCATCACCTGTAGAGATCGCGAGAGGACAACAAGAACTACTTACGACTCCAGGTATTTATATGTATATCTATATGTCACTATGGTGTGGGGAAGATTGCAGTAGATGGTTAAGAAAAACAGAAAAAACAATCTGCACTTTGAAATGATGTTCCACGTAAGCATATGTTGATCACAGGACGGGTTTGAAGTCTTCAATATCAATGAATTCAATATCAATGTTCACCAATGAATTCAATATCTAATTTGTAACTTTGAAGAAAGACATGGATTTAGAGAGTCAAAAGCATTTTGAATTTTCTTGACTTTTAAGGAAAACACAGAAGAAGAGATGAAAAATTCAAACCGAGTCAATTTCACTTCTATCCAGATAACAATTCCAATACCAAAACCATTTACTAATTTTTTATACAGAATTTTCAAAGATAAATACTGCTTTTGAATTTGATCCAATATTCAATTGATAAGCAACACGAGAAAAGGCATTTTCAAAGAACTTTCAGTGCCCAGACCTGTGTTCCAAATTCCCCCAACACATTTTGCCAGAATCAATTTTATTATAAGAAAAGAAGTCCTAGAAACGAGGTAGGCTTCAAAGGCCATTAAAAGATAGATATTATTCTTAACTCTTTAAAAAATGCAAAGGAATCCTAATTGATTCACAAAAGAACCAAATTTTCCTTCTCATTCATAAGAGAAATGAGCACCGAAAACATTTTTTAACATCTTTTATTTGCAGATCGCTTGCTAGAATACAACAAAAGAGGCACCAACTTCACCTCTATATAAACCCAAATTTCTACCGAAAACCCCTAACAAAACCCCAATTCTAGTTACTAATACCCTATACCAATAAGTTATATCAACTTGTTGTTAACACAACTTCAGTTCTTGAATTTCTGCCATCGTCAATGAAGATATGTGGGGGGAAACTCCAGAGACATGCCTTTGCTTGAGGCACTCAATTTTAGGATTCGAAAAAAAATCCATACATGATTGAGAGAAGAGTGACAGATTTGTTGAGAAAAGAGAGATCTCTAAAATTTATAGTTGTTTTGTCTTGTAATCTGCATGAATTTTTGCGGCATTTGATAAAAAAATCGATCAAGTGATCAATATCGAAAACATGTCTATTACATTCACTTTTTTTTAATGGTATTGATATGAAATCGACTTATTAAAAATAGTCCCTACCATTTTGAACATAAATGTTTCCTCCGGATTCATGTGCATTTCCTTGCAGGTACAATAAATAGTAACATCATCATCTGAATGCCATAATAATATATATCCCTGTGTGAACCTGGTTATGCCTCAAAATTCTACAATTTGCAGCACAAATAGCCAGGTCTAAAAGTAGTTGATAATCACTGGGATGTTTCCCTAAGCCTTCCCTCTTAATATGTGGTCATAACTCATCGTTTAGGGACTCCTGTGGTGTAACAGTCCCAAACAAACAGACCCCACATTGTATATTAATGCTGGACTAAAAGGTTATGACAATTAAGGGGGTTTCTAGCCATAAAATGTGTGAAATAAATCTGCCCTTTACATCTATACAAGAGAAGTGTAAACAAAGAATCTAGGGCTGTTATAAATTCGGGAACAAATTTCAATATGTTGCAAATTTGATTCTATTGAATCGCCTTCGAGATTTGGTTCCAATGTTGGGTATTAATAATTCCTGAATTTTTTGTTCATGCGCTCAAAATTGTTCGTGCAGTCTATTGTTATACAAAATCAGGTAAAGAAAATGGTTTTCAACACGGAGCTAATAACCAACACACCATTCAGTCATGTATATCATTATTTTGCTTGCCAAGTTTGTGAGGACCAACCTTCTAAAGTTTATTGTTGTGAACACAGGGCGACCTAATGGATTCAAAATTTATTATTTGTGTTGAAAATAAGTACTGTGAACTCGTCCTCCTTCAATACAACAGATCAATAGTCACTGTGAGAAAAATCCATTCATACTTTTTGTCAAACACTTGTCATGCAACCTTGTATGCTTCAATGACATTGGTTTGAAAATATTAGATTAATGTTGGTAGTGAGTATGTATTTTCAAAATCAAATTTTGAGACATACACTTCCAAGTGCAAAGATAGAATTTTACACTTGCAAAAACCAACACACAAGCATTAGAAGTATAGGCTTTTATGAAGATTTGAAACATTTTGAAAATGTAGCCCACCTTAAGTGAGACTATCTATATCCTTAAGGTGTTTGTTTGACAAAGATCCCCCAGTGTGTTTTCTCTACAGATTGCAGTAAAAAATACAAACTAACACCTCTGTTTTACCACATTGTGTCCACCATTTCATACAAATGATGTGACCTATATTCTTTTCTTTGTTTGTGCTTGGATTGTTTCTTTTATTTACACACATTGCTTTTGATGCACAGAGAAACAACAATTATCCTACCTCTGCATATTCAAGAACAGTGAGGTGTCATTTTAGTTTCAACGGATATGTTTCTTGGAATTTTTTTAAAGCGTTAGCTCTAGATCTCTATTGCATTTAACCTAAGAAAGATGCACAATACCCATTTTTCAGGATCTGAGGGGAATTCCACAGGTTCCAATCGATATTATCTCCAATTGTTATGTTCAGTTTGTGACTTGCTAAAGTGGTATTGACATCCCATTTTTTGGATATAGTATAAAATTGATAACCTTTTATTAGAATCAACAACGAGTCCGTTTTTGCATGGATCTGAACTGGTTGAGTGCCAAATGAGGCAACCTTTTGATCCCTGATGTTGACCCAGGATAAAAAGAAAACATTGATTCCAACTTGAACAATAAATAAAGCTCAAGGCTGAAAGAATTAGAAAACTTAGAAAAGTATTTGTTATGAGTCGATATTTACCCCTATATCAATTTGCAACCAACCTTTACAAGATTATCCTTTATTTGTTACAAAAGATTTCTACTTTTTTCTGTGTGTGGGTGTGTTTAGTTTATGTGCTTCTTAGTATTTTGTATCTCATTTGATGTTTGCTTTCTTCTGTTTTTAAGATGATAAACTTTAAGAAACGGATAGCTCAATTCTATTTTTAAGATGATAAACTTTAAGCAACAATCAACATTGAGCTAATATGTGTTGAAATGGGCTTGAACTGCTTCAGTTGACTGTGTCCATTGTCTATGAAACCATGCATGTGTTTAGGATCTGGAAAATCTTCCTGGAGTTGTTCACTTGAAATGTACCATTGTCTTTGGCATTCAACATATGTTCTTCTTATGCAAGCTAATGAATTGTGCTTATGTCCCCTCCTAATATAATTTTTCATCATCTTATTGAAAGAGTCTTTGCATATTGCCTATTTTTTTTTTAATTGTGAAATTGATAATTTACTGTCAACTTCATGCTTGCTTATGTGCAACACGTGACACTGGAGGATATTCCTTTACATTCATGATTGTACAAACAAAACATTTATTTGACGTAACCTGAAAAACAAAGATATATTTCAGAATGACTAGAGCTACCACTCATCCCAACCTTTTATGGCCAATATGATTTCAATTTGCTGGCTTGACCCCTTGTTCCTCTTTTTGTTTTTTTGAAAATAAAGTCTTCTAATTTAATATAGGGCCTATCTGTTTAGTAAAGCAGGGGTGGTGATACACCCCCACTAGGGTTTGATTCCCCATAGTACATGTTAGCTCATTGTCAATTGTCATGGCTACACAGGTGGGCCAGATGTAGTGATCGACAAAGTTTTTAGCCCTAGTGCCAATGGTTTTCCACTTTGGTGTTGATCGGGTGGCACTAATAGTAAAAGGAAGCGTATTGAAAAAATAAGTCTTTTAATTTATGCTTTATAGAATATATTTATTGGTAGGACATTTATGTTTTGTACAACCTGTGATAAATATCCATAAATGCTCTCACATTCCAACACGCTCGACTGAGTATTGTATAGCTTTGGATTTGATCATAACACTTTCTTTTGGAGTGAGATTTTCTATGTGGCTTGGACAAAAAATTAGTCTTTGTAATTGCTTGAAATATTTATAGGTGATGAGTCCTAGTCATTCTCTAAAGACACAAGTGCCCAAAATGTTTGTATGGTCACTTGCCTAATATATAAAGGCTCTTTGGATAAGTATATACAACCTTGTTGGATGGTTGGTCAACGTGTACTTGGTTTTAGCAGTAAAATTTACAAGACTGAATTGGTATCTTCTTCGCTGTAGTAATATTTGACATTCTTTTTTAATTTTTCCACGTCTGTTGGGTTATGGGGTTGAGTCTTGCCCTCCTCTTCTTTCCAATAATCATCCAAATTGGTATGTAAATTCTGTTACAACTTGCCTTCCATATACCTGGATGAGTTTTATTGTTTGGAAGATAGAAATTAATACTGGTTACAAAGATGAACTAAAGTCCAACACTTGGCTTGTTTCTAAATAACAAGGATTTATCAATAAGTAGAAATATTTCAAATCCACCCATAATTCTCTCTTAAGTTTCTTTTTTGCACTAGTCTGTTACCTTTGGAATGTTTACACTCGGATATAGTTGTCAGTCAATTAGTTAAGTCTACAAGTTTGGTATATAAGTGGTTAAAGTAAAGATTTTGGTCCAAATCATGTTTCAAATCTGAAACTTATCCAAACAAGGGTGAGAGTGTTCTATAGGTATGTCAAAATGGAAATGTTTGGATAATTGTAACATGTCCAGGATCCTTGATTCATAAATGGAAGAACTATATAACTTCAAATCTTTTTCTACATTGAAAAAACATTTTTGCTAGTCAAATTTGAGATTTCCTCTTTCCTGGTTTGCAACACTAAAACCATGTATAGTAAACTAGATTGATAATTGACAAAAGGGATGCTTTTGGTTTATATATGTTGTAGTTTTATAAGAAATGAATTGATGTCAATAAAAATTATAAATTCTTTTGCTATTAAAAGTTTCATATTAAGAAGAGAATGAATTTTGTTGTATTACTTGAGGACAAGAGCTTGCAAGTTTGGTGCNGTTTGGTATATAAGTGGTTAAAGTAAAGATTTTGGTCCAAATCATGTTTCAAATCTGAAACTTATCCAAACAAGGGTGAGAGTGTTCTATAGGTATGTCAAAATGGAAATGTTTGGATAATTGTAACATGTCCAGGATCCTTGATTCATAAATGGAAGAACTATATAACTTCAAATCTTTTTCTACATTGAAAAAACATTTTTGCTAGTCAAATTTGAGATTTCCTCTTTCCTGGTTTGCAACACTAAAACCATGTATAGTAAACTAGATTGATAATTGACAAAAGGGATGCTTTTGGTTTATATATGTTGTAGTTTTATAAGAAATGAATTGATGTCAATAAAAATTATAAATTCTTTTGCTATTAAAAGTTTCATATTAAGAAGAGAATGAATTTTGTTGTATTACTTGAGGACAAGAGCTTGCAAGTTTGGTGCAACATGCAAGTATCATCATCCATGTGACATAAATGGATTAGGAGGACAAGTATAGATGAATTATTTAGGCATTCCTATGTGCCAGGTATGTTATCTAAACTTTGGACGATAATATGGTTTGGAACTGTGATTTTTGTAAAACATAAATTTAAAATTCATTTGACTGAGATTGTATCAAAATGATAAGTTTGGACAGATGTATGCATACAATAAAAATATTTCTCTATTTTAGTGGGAATTATATGCATGCATGATGAATATCAATATATTTGATGTATGTTGATTTTTGTTGTACATGGAGAGAAAGAATGTGCATATTACATGCTTATTGGATCCTGCAAATATGTTGTTCATTGCAAGTTTCATCATCCCTAACCTCCAACAATATTTTCAGGTTATGAAAGTTCAGGATATCCTACAACACCTGCATCATCATATTCATCTCGGTTTTTGTCTTGGCCTTTGCCAAGATCACCCTATTTTCCTGGTCCTCGACTACAAGGATCTCCAACTTATGTGCTCGTCATATTTTCACCTTCCCAAGGCGTGCTACCAATGTTAGCATGGAATGATTACCAAGTGAGTCCTTGAGTTCTTTGTCTGAGTTTCTTACCATTTGTAGCCTATTAGTGAGGTTCTGTACTTACTTTATACCATGCCTTCTTTAGAATTGCTTAAGCATTATTTTTCATGGTAAACATTCATCTACTATATAAGCACATATATCCTGACTCCAGTTTGATTTGACAATATTTTTCTATCATGGACATTGATGCATGGTCATATTTTAGATCCGTTAAGCATTTCTTGATGAGATGAAATCATACAAAGGGAATATCTTCGTAGTAGTATTTTTGTTCCTGGATATGAAATAAAAATTGAGTGATTTTGGGAAAAGGTATTACAATGATGTAGAGAGGTTATGGATTGGTACTTAGTATAAAGAAATACTAATAGTGTTGGCCAGAGTTAGTAATCACATGTTCCCATTAATCCGAATACCTATATATTCTTTCGGAAATATGGTTAATTCACTGTGTAGAATTTTATATTTACCTCATTAAGTATGTTGTATCTATGTTAATTCAATTGGGCTTTGATTTCACTTATGAGAAAATAACGATTTGTTTGTTGTTTCTCTGCACCTTTCATAGACTAATGAGTCATTTGAATGAATGATTTTGGTTTTCTATGATTCAAATATTTCAATACTCTCACCGAAACCCCCAAGAATTAAGCAAAGATAGTAGAATGGTGCACATTTCTAAAATTAGTATTGCCAAAGAAACATATGTTAGTTTTTTTCGGCATTCCCTTTCCCCCTCTTCGGGGGTATTCTAGTTTATATAGATCTGAAGTTGGTTATCATCCCCCAAATTCCTCCCAAAATCTGGCCTAAAAAAGTTCCCAATATCCCCCAAAAATGGGCAAAAATATCCAATTACAGGCATAAAATCTACTACTATATGGTAAAAATCCCACACGTGTAACAAAATATCAAAATTAGCCCCTAGGGATGGGAACGCACTCCAGATTGAGTTCATGTGCATCTTAGGTGGCCAAGCGCCAACCCAAAGGGCTACGCGTTGGCCCCTAGCCCAAACTTAGTGGTCATGTTGCAATAATTAATGGGACCACACCCTTACTATAAGCCTTGGGTCATGGTCATGACCCCGAATCCTATGGTGGACATGTGCTATAAAATCACTTTCTTGTTGGTTAGGCATAGCCTCCCGTGCCCCATGCTTGGTGGTCACCATAAAGAATTAAATCGTGGGTTGGGGCTTAGCCCCAACCCCAGCCCCTTTCCGCCCATACACTATTTCATTACACTATACATAAACATAAAGTGGGTTATAAACACAAGCTCTAATGTGGGTCAATGGTATTCGAGCCTTTGTGAAAGCACTGTGCTTGGTGAAGAGGTATTTGATTCGATTCCTGCTAACTCCAACAATTTTGCACACTACCAACAAGCCAACCAATGGGTTCCACATGACACCCTTTCATTTTCTAGTTTCCCATGCCATGTGTCAGTTCATGCTTGGAAAAAATCTATTGCTCATTCAACAACCGTACCTGCCACTTGTCTGCAAGTTCAGTGTTAGTACCTTCCATGTATGATCATACGATAGGGCCACATGGCACCTGTAGGAGCGTGCCACGTGTTACCCTTCCAGTGGTGACATGTGTCACCCTTCCAGTGGTGACACGTGTCACCTCTAGGTTGGTCCACATCTTTTGTATGGCCTGCCCAATGTACCTCTTCCATGTGTCAACTGCCACGTCAACATGATGAGGTTTTCATGACGTCATGTCGATGTCAGTGTTGAATTTTTTACTGTTGACCTGGTTGACTTTTTCTTTGTTTGGCAAAACGACCAGAGTGCGATAACTCTCGCATAGGACATCTGTTTGAAGAAGTGAATATATGGTCGGAATCAGCATGACAAGCCAGTCACAATGGAATTGTTTTCATTCGATTCCAAGAATTTGAATTTTTGAGCCTTTTCTGGACCTAGGAAGCCTCCTAGATATGATTCTGGATCAATATCTATCTTGGTATGCTTTGAAATAACCCTTATATGGAAAAGCTCTATTCTTTATTTTTCATGGTGAGTTTCATTAAGGCTACTACTACTTGAATAACTAGTACTTGCAATAGAATCCTTACCTTGAAAACCCATGGCTGTAATTTTTGTTTCATCTCCCGAATCAACACCTAAATCATGTTGTGTAGTTGTAGTAGTCTTTGGTTTCCCCTTATGTCTGAAATTTTTGGGTCTCATTTCACAATGAAGTTTCCAACAATGGTCTTCATCATGACCATCCTTTAAACAATGTTTACATGCGAGTTTCTCTCCCTCTTTCTTGACTGAAGCATTCTTTCTTCCATTTCCTTTGAATTTCCTCTTTCCCTTGTCTCCCTTAACAAAAGGCTTCTTGTTTCCCTCTTGAGGTTCATTCCCCCCTCTTGCTTCCAAATGAGTTGCATGTACAAAAACTTCATCTAGACTTGTAGGGTTAAACATAGGTATTGTGTGCCTCAAGTAGCTATGCAATCCTCCAATGTATTTGAGTAAAGTTTCTTGAGAAGATAA
>SNQJ01S0058637.1:106955-124908 GCA_010110895.2 Picea sitchensis
TCATGTTTCACTTCTTAAGAAATATGTACCTGATGTTAACAATGTTATCAATTGGAATGTGATTCAGGTGGAACCAGAAGGTGTCCTGCAAGTGCATCATGTGCGCATATTGGACAGGAAAAGAAAACAGTTCCGGAATCGAACCATAGAGCTTATAAAGGTCCAGTGGACCTGGTACGGTCCTGAGGATGCGACATGGGAGCATGAAGAAGTTATGCGGGCATAGTACCCACATCTCTTTGAAATTTTTGAAAGGCTTGCAGAGGCAATGTAAGTTGCACTGAGGACAGTGCAAAAATAAGGGAGGGGGATTGTAATGTCCCCAAGGCCAAGCCCAATTGTAAATCTGATGTACGAAATGAATTGTAAATATGTGTTATAGGCTGGTGAGCCAAGTTTGTATAAGCCAGTGGGCTTATGTGATTGTTAGGCTAGAGACACTAAAGGTTGGAGGCCCAGGGCCTAATTTTGTACTTGTATATATACAAAAAACATTTAATAAAATTGTAAACACCGCCAGGTGCAGACCAACCACGATGAATGAGTGAAGGGGGATTGAGCTTCCACAGAGAAGGCAAGGGATTAGGGGCTGGAAGGTGGAAAAATGGGCTAAGTGTTTAGCCTATGGGGGGGATTAAGCCTAGGAATAATATTTTATTATTATTCCAAAAGAACACGTGCCATTTATATTATTATTCCTAACTTCCTAACCAAGGGAAGGTGATGCGTGCTGGTGGAATGCATGCAGTCTCCAGGGCGACAAGTGTCGACCCTGGTGCATGCAAATAAAACAGTTTGGGTGGACCGTGAAAGGGGTCACTCTCTCATTCGAGTGGACTGCCGAAGGGTGTACGGGCTCTAAGCAATACGACTAACCCGAGCTCTACAAAAAAAAACTTAGTACACCTTCTGAACTGAAAAACCCATGTATACCTCCGTACTGAACCGAAAAACTGGGATCAATTCTGAAAGAGCCGGTTTCACCTCTGTTTGAATGGGGAAAAAGCCCGTGCTATGTCTGGAGAATCCGTGTGCATTGACTGCCCAAGATCGAGCCTGTGTGTGAGATCTTTGCAAGGATGATTTTAAGGATGGATATTTATTTTAAAATGTAGAAATCTTGGTGAATCTTACTAATCCTTTATATGCCAACTATAAATGATTGGCGATATTTTTGTAAAAATATTCAAATTTATAAGGATTCTATATAGTTTTTATAAAATTTTGGCGATTTTTAAGGTAAAATAATTTTATCATATAGAATTTGGGCGAATCATTTTTAAAATAGCAAATCTTGTTTTTGAAAAACCATGGAAAATTAGCCCATGAGAGAAATTTAGCCCCTAAAATCATCCCTAGATCTTTGTCCTGAAGCTGTGACCCTGAGCCATTTTGCCATTGCTGAGCATGTGGAAAAAGCTGTATCTATTTTTTCGTTGGTTGTGTGGCCATGCAGTGCTGGACTACGTGGGAGGTTTGTTGACCTGTGAGCGATTCTCTCCAGGCGAGAGAGTGCATAGAGGAAGGAGAGAACTCTTGGAAGGAACCCTGTAGATTCCACAGAGCCCAGAGACTTCAGGTCTGGTCTATTGTTGTAACCCAAGGCAAGGGAGGTTAGCAACCGAAGGACTGTCCAGGTGACAGAGAAGGTGTATACTCCTGGGGTGGAACATGCATGTGGAGAATGAGGGTCTGTGGGCAGTGAGTGTGGGTGGTTCCTGGGAGAGAATCCCTTCCTGTGGTTGTGTGTTGTTTTCCCTGTAACCTCAGCCCAACCTAGGATTCCTTGTCTCGGGGTGGAGCTTAGTCCCAACTCGAGGGTGACTCACTGCTGAGCTGATGAGCAGTGTGGTCTAAGGCTGGGAGGTTCGTGGAAGGCCTGCACTTGGTTGGTGGATTCTACCACTGTTAAAAGATAAGTATCTGATTATGTTTTAATCACATTTTGCATGACTCTACTGTTTATGTTATCATGATTTCCGCTGTGTATATGAATTAATATGAAATTCTATTGATTGTTAATTATGGCAGTAACTCATATGAATACTCTGTGTAGAAGGTGTTTATTTGTTTAAATGCATGGGATTTATAATACCTGTAGGATTTATATACCAAGTGGTGTTAAAGTTTTCCTTTTAAGAGTGATTAAGCCATGGTAGATAAAAAGGTGCGCTACATATATGAATTTAATTTACTATTTACAAAACCAAATATGTCCAGACAACTTAGACACTCATCAGAGGAGAAGAATCTGTCTTGAATCTGCAAGATACCTCATTATAGGAGACTTCTTGTTTCGAAGGTCTATTGATGGTGTGTTGCTTTGCTGTGTAAACAATGAAGACACACAAAAACTGTTGCAAGAAACTCATGTCTCTTCAAATTATTTCATTCATGTAGGAGGTCATTTTTCTGCTAAAACCACTGCTTTCAATATTATTAGAAAAGATACTATTGGCCTTCAATATTTCGTGACTCTTATGGTTTTTCGATATCTTTTGACAAGTGACAAAAATTCACTGGGAAAGAACGCCTTTCAGCCATGCCATTACAACCTATCCTACTAGACTTTCCCTTTTCAAAGTGGGGATTGGATTTTATTGGTCCTATTAATCCTCGATCTTTAGCTGGGCAGGTTTTTATTTTGAAAACCACAGACTGTTTTACAAAATGGGCTAAATCTTTCCCTTAAGCATTCCAAAGATGACCAGGTAATTTCTTTCCCTGAAAATAACATTTTTTCCAGATTTGGTCTTCCATTGGAAATTATTACAGACAATGGTCTCGCTTTCATTTCTGCTAAGTTGACCCAATTTTTAGATAAGTCGGGGGTTAAACATTTCACCTTATCATCTTATTAACCCCAAGGGAATGGGTGGTTTGAGTCTACCAACAAAAATCTGGTAAGAATCCTCAAAAGGCTCATCGAAGATAAGCCTTGATAGTGGCACACACTCCTCACTTATGCTCTTTGGGAAGATCAAACTACCGCCAAGGTAAGCACTGGTTGTACTCCTTTCCATCTCGTTTATGGTCAAGAAGCCCTCCTACCAACTGAGTTGGAACTTTCTTCCTTAAGGTTTATGCTACATATCATAGAATTAAATTCTTTCGATGTTTCACAAAGGATAAATGCACTCTTATCTTTGGAAGAGCAAATGATGTTTTCTTTCGATAATATTAAAAGGAGACAACAAAATGTTAAGAAGTATTTCAATAGGAGTGTCAAGACTGTCAAATTTATGGTCAATGAAAAAGTATTATTGTGGGATTCAACTCACCCTGATAGGGGAAGACATTCAAAATTTCAAAAATTATGGCTGGGTCCTTTCAAGATCGCCTTTGTCTTAAGTACCGACTCTTACATTCTAAAAGATTTGCAGGAGCAATTGTTTTCATACAACACTAATGGTTCTCACTTGAAGAATTATGTGGAACCAACTTGAAAAGTTCTAACATTGTTTGGATTTTCTGTAAATTAGTAGTCTAGCTTTGCTTTCATTTTTCACTAATTTTCTTTTCTTCTTTACAATAGTTTGATTTCTTCTTTCTTTTTTAAACATTTCCTACTGCTTTTACATTTTTCTCATTTTTTTGCTGTTTTAAATTTTGCAATTTATTCTGTTATGATTTCTATTGATTTTTCATATTTTAATTGATTTTGGTAAAGAATAAGATGTTGGATCAATTCTACCACAGTGACACTCCTACAAGATATTGTTAGTCAATAACAATCAATCTTACACAACTATTACGATGTTTCTCCTAAAGGCACACTTGAACTTGCTATCTACCTTCACTATTGTATTTTAAAGAAATTGGTTATCTCCCGCTTATACTTTCCATTTCTTCATCCATTTGAGAATGTCAAAGAGAAAGTCCATAATTTTTCTCCTTGAAATAAAGAGTAGATTCTGGTTGAATGATTATGCATACAGGGATAAACCCCCTCATACTTAATTTTTTTTCATGAATTATTCCCAAATTCCAGGTCATTTTTCCATTAAATCCGCTCACTTCCCCCTGTTGCATAATTATTCTGGTTATATCTTCTTAATTTGTTGTTCTTGGTTTGGGAAACCATGAGTTCTGAATTCTAAATCCGATGAAAAAAAAATTCCCTATGGAGTCACCAGTTTGTTGACGATTAAAATCACAACGAGGCTTTCACCCGCAAAGTATTACTAAATCCTATTAATTATAAGCTAATGATATATATAATACTAGTAGGTGGGACCCTCTTTTAGATTGGAGGATCAGATCTGGTTCTTATTTGATGTTTTTACTGTTGTTCAACATTGCTTATAGGTTTAAGCATGATTGATGATCAATGTTGGTTCTATTCGTGGGGAATGGATGATGGATAATTCATGTTTGTTCTCTTTCTCTAGGCTCGAATGTCATGTCATAATGGATTATGATATCCATTGTTACCTTTGCTATTTACTCCTTGAATTATTACTTGTGCCACCTGCAAAAGATACATGTTAGTAGCAACAAATAAGAGAAATTGAAAGGGAATAAGAGCAATTAAAAATAAATAAAGAAATATGAACAAAATCCACAAGAGCGGAACTATGCTACTATGTTATGCAATGCTACACTATGCATTTGAAGTTAATGGGAATGGTGTTAATACAAACTAAATATGTAAATGGATATGCGATATATTGAGTTATGTGAAGGCACATTTGATATGTGTTAAGGTATGTTTGGAAATGGTTAATATGGTGGCACATTTTGGATGTTGGTTTGGATGCATTGTTTAATTGAATGAATTAATGAAATGGTTGGCTGACGTGTACTAAGTGATTGAATGAGTAAGGGATGGAAGCGACATGCATGTACTGCACGCCACTCCACAACCCTCCCACTAGTTTTCACCCTAGCTTGGCTATTGTTCAATTGTGTTTTGTTGTGGTTAAACTCTGATTTTCAGGCAAGGGAAGAATCGCTCAACCAAGCTCATGTTTTTAAGGATTTTGGTTACAGGTATGTCTTTTTCTCCATCCATGAACTCACTCTGGTTATGAAATAGATATTGGCTCGGTGATGTATGGGTCTGTGCTTTTATTGAGAGTGAAAACTTTGTAAACTTGTGACATTTCTCTGAAATGGATGTTCTGTGTGGTTTTCATTGCAACAATGGTTGAAGTCATAGGTTCATTGTGTTTTTTTTTCTGAGTATTAGTAGCTATGAAGGCTCTCTGCCGTCCTTATTGGTTTTGGGTGGAGGGTGTCATTCAATCTCGATTTGTTGGTTTTCCCCACATTTTTCTTGTCACCATGCCCAATCATTTTGTTGTTATGGGGTTGTTGGGTTTGTTTCAAAACACCTTGTGTCACTGTGTATCATTTCACTTGGGTATAGGTTTGTTTATGGTACTGATGTTTGCACAGTGGGTTATGATGGATATTATGTGAAGGGGCTTGCTTAAGGTTGATTTCTATTTTTTGGCTCTGTTTTATCTCAGTATTCTTCAGGTTCATTGGGAAAACCATGAGGGTTATACCATGCATGTTCTCGGTGTTATTACAGACCAAAATGAATCCTTTACTCCTCTGTTCAAGGTCTCTCCTATTTCGTGAATTGTCACCCTGACTGCAAATTTATTGGTGGTATGACCTGTGTGTCCATCATATGATCTTAGAGGTTCTGAACCGTTGTTAGGGGTCAACTCCAGTCTCCCTATGATGATCCACAGAGTGAACCCTTGATTACTCAAGCTCATTTTGGAGCTATTATATCCTGTCGGTTTTATTGTTGATTGTTATGAGTTGGTGGGGTATTGTCAACAGTGTTTGATTGTTGGCTCGTCTCTGTTGATTATGTTGACAACAGTTTTGGTTATTGGTATTTTATCACTGTATTGGCTATTATAGCAGTCAGATCGATAGATCAACATGGTTAATTGGTTTCTTGGAGAATGGGATTAAGTACACAATTGTTGTCTCTTACATTGTGATTATTGAATTGTCAACCCAACATTAGTTCATAATTGATTAAATCACAATGATTCTTCGTTAGTAATGCATTGGTATATGTGGCCTTCCTACAACATTTTAGGTTGAGTTGATGGTTGTTGTGACTGTGTTTTTTAAATTTCCAAATGGGAGTATTGCAATCGTGATAGTTGTGGTGTGGCTACCCACTGTATATGCTTTGGATATTATTTGATTACACCATTAGAGATGGTCACGAGTTTTTATACAATATGGTTTTGTTGCATTATGATAGATTTGAGAAATGGGATTGGGCATACTGTTGTTGACTCCTTGTATTGAATTTATACCTCAACATCGTTGATATTTAGATTTGGAATAATTAGACCTGTACAGTCACAGGAATGCTCTTGCATTTTTTTGAATGGTCTGTGTATCCCACAACATCGTAAGAGTTGAAATGGTGATTATTTATACTATGTTTAAATGGCAAATCAAGATTTTTGCAAATTAAAATATTGATGATAGTGTTTGACTGTCGACTATGTATGTTGATGAATATCATGCATCGTAGCAGAGATTAGGCACAGGTTATGCAACAATATGATCTCATTACAATTTAATTATTAAATGAAATTAATAAATGGAATCGGGTGTGATTTTTGTGCCTGTGTTTGATTTAGAGAAATAATTCATGGACAATGGTTGATGTTTTGATGGAATAGATGAGAACAAGTGACTATGTGTTCATTTAGAAATTGTTTTAAATATTAACTAGGACAATTGGGCATAAACATAACTCTTACAAGTTATTATAGAAGACATATTGTCTTTTTTTGATGATACTGTATTAATGATTTAATTGCGAACATTGAGAAAGTAATACAAAGAATTGATTGAGTTATACACAATGGTTGTTTAATTGAGGACATTTATTACTGGTTGGTGTTGGATATTTTCTGTTTGATATAGAATGGTTATGGATTACTTAATTAATTTTATGAACAATATATTTTCTCCTCCCTACCATTATCTCACTTTTCGCTAATTACAATCCCCTCGCCCATATTCATTTTTCACTCCTTGTTCCTAAAATTTAATTACATTTAAGAGGAATTTTGTATGGTAACAGTTTGAAATCATTATTTCTTGGATGGATTACAGTGACATGTTCTTTGGTTTACGTTACAGTTGATTGTTGTTGTCTGTAAGCAGTAACCATGAATTCTTTCCCCCTCATTTTAACATTTTTCACTCAATACAAACCCCTCGCATATCCTAAAACCTTTGTTCACCCCCTGCTCATTGACAACTAGTAAAACAATTGTATGGATTGGATTGCATGAATCTAATATGTTGCTAAGCCAAAATTTATTTCATATTTTAAAACAGAGTTGTCATGTATGGTTAATAAAGAGAATATTTTCTAATTAATTATGCATACAGGAATGAACTTTTCAAGCAAAAGGTTGAAAACCGAGGCCCACCATTCCCTTAACAAAGGGAAAGCCACTATTGCCACTTCCTCACCTTCAAATGATTTTGATAAATCTGTGTCCTCCCACATGAATTTGAGGGGTGATTGTTCTCATGTGATCAACAAGATTAAGCCTAAAGGCTCCATATAGACTAAGGAAAATTCAAAAAAAATAAAAGGTGATAGCAACAACGAGGGAAAGATTGCCTCACAAACTGGAAAATATGGATTTTGAGTTTTATTTATTAAAAGTTGAGAACAATTGACTTCTGATGCTTTTTTTGGAAAACACATTATTTTGGATATATGGGTAATATATTTTTGAAAATAATTTCAATTATCAATAAAATAAACTGTCAAACATGAATGTGATGATGGGAGTCACAAGGAGGGCTTTTTTGTTAAATTAACTAGTTATGTTGTGATTGTTAAAAGCTAATGGGAGTCACAAGGGGTCTCACCTACTAGTTGGTATTTATTTAAAACCCTTATTATGATTATTACTTTTCCCCCTAACTAAAAGGTTTGTTGATTTTTTAGTTAACTTAACTAATGAAGTAGTTCAACTACTTCAACCAATTCTAATTTGCTTAAAGGAAAAATGATGGGGAGTAACAAGAGGAGGATAGAAGGAGAATCATATTAAGGTTTGCTCTTTGAGTTTGTGTTGAGATAGTTCAGTTTTCATTCATTCATTAATTGATCATAATCCTATTTTTTTTTATGATAGCAGGGTCTTATTCTAGACAACAAGATTCAAGGTTGAATTAGATCATCCAGACACTTGTTTTTCAGAGGTGTTGATCCATCTTTGATAATCTGTCTAGACTTGTCTGTTTGTGAATTATTTTTCATGACTGACAAAGGCTATTGTGCAGAGTCGAGTGGCCAACAATATGTGGCAAGCTAATCCAACTTTTGGAGTTCAGTTTTTGATTTTCTGTCAGAGGTCCTTTTTTATGTTTCATCAGGGACGTCTAAGTTTTACTTTGGTCCAAAACTTCTTCACGAAATTTTGTAAAGAGAATGTTTCTTTGATGAATTGGAATGAAATAAAGGATTGATTTATGTCTCATCTGTCTTAATTATCATCTTGGTGTCTTTACTTCTGTCTTTACATTTATGTCAACAACTGTTATATTCAGAAAATCATATAAATACTAAATTTTCTAGCAAGCTTTTATTTATAAAAAGACTATCCTAATAACTTGTAATCAATACTTGTAAGTTAGCATATTAATTTTGATGGCTATAAACATAGGGTGATATTCCCGTCTATTTTTATTTAGCCAAGCATAATCTGAAAATGCTTTAGTAAGATCATGCCATATCTTTTCCTCAACAACCACCAAAGTTTGATGCTAATGTTAAAATGAATGATGCATGTTCTTATTGCAGCAAGTTTGGACACTATTCTAGAAATTGATTTAAAAGGAAATATCATGAATCCAAACATAGAAATAGAAGGCATACTAGTCATTTTGTTGATTGAGGAAAAAAAATGAATGATGACTTCAAAAATCTCAAATCATTTATTTTAGATGCTTTCTTGTCTATTGAAACAAATGAGTCAAATGCATAGTTTGTTGATTCTAGTACCTCCATACATATTTATTGTAATAAGGATTAGTTTGAACATTATCGTAAAACAAATAATGGTGCAAATATATATCTTGGGGATGATCTCTCACATCAAATTAAAGGATATAGTGATGTATATGTGACATTACCAAAAGGTTTTGTTAAACAGATTTAAAATGTGATGTATTCTCCTGGCACAAAGAAAAAAATAATATCAGTTTCTACCATAAAAAATCGAGATTTGAAGGAAGAATTTTTAAAATCACATTGTGTGGTAAAAAATATGCAGGATCATTACAAGATTATTGAAACTAGAGTCAGAGTTGGAGGTTTATACAAGCTTCATGTGAAGAACACGGCTCATCAAGTGTTGGCATCTACAACCATGAAAACAACAGTTTTATGGCACCAAAGGTATGGTCACCTTAACTATCATGATTTGTTACTACTTCAAAAACAAGGAATGGTGGAAGGAATTCCATTACTTAAGAATGAATATTTTACATGTGAAGGGTGTGCATTAGGGTAGAAACATAGGGAATAATTTCCTATTCATATAGATAAAAGGAAAATAGATGTTCTTGAACTTGTGCATGCAGATGTGTGTGGTCATATGTAGACAAGATCACTTGGTGGAGCACACTATTTATTGATGTTTATTTATGATTGCACAAAATATACATGGGTTTTGTTTTTGAGAAAGAAATGTGATGTATTTGAATACTTTAAAGAGTTTTAAAATATGGTTGAGAAGCAAACATGAAAATACATACATATCCTTCGATCAGATCAAGGGGGAGAGTATACATAAGGTGCATTCATAAAGTACTACAAATCCCATGGAATTGTAGAACAATATACAGTGCCACATACTCCACAACAAAATGGAGTAGTTGAGAGAAATAATAGAACCTTAGTGGAATATGCACGGAGCATGATAAAAGGTAAAAATATTACTAATGCTTTTTTGGATGAAGCTATTAGTACTACTATTTATTTTAAAAATAGAAGTCCAACTAAAAGTTTAGACCACAAAAATTCTTTTGAATCTATTTATGGTTATAAACTAGTAGTAAGTCATTTAAGAATATTTGGAAGCAAATTTTTTCTCATGTTCCTAAAGAGGAGAGGAGAAAACTATATGCAAAAGAAATCAAGTGCATATTTATTGTTAATGTTCTGATCACAAAGCATATAATATGTTTCATCCTTGCACACATAAAGTTTTTGCAGGTAGAGATGTGTTATTTCATGAGCATGCAGATGAAGGCCGTAAGGTGGACTATTATGATGCATGGTATATTCCTTATGATCATGATGAGAATTTCAAACAAGAAGCAAATGATCAATAGGAACAAAAAAATGAGGGAGAATCCAATGATATGGACACTACAAGCAACCGAAGTACACCAAGAGGAGGAGAATATTAACCACAAAGCAAAAGAAGAGGTGAAAGTATTGAAACACCAAGGAGATCATCACACCAAACTCAACTACCTGAAAGGCACAAAGATAATGATTTGATGACTGAAGTAATGAATGTCATAGAACCTTTGAATTTTGAACAAGCTAAAGAACATAAAGTATGGAGAGATGCAATGAAGAAAGAGTTTGTGTCCATAATGAAAAATAATACTTGAGAATTAAAACAAATTCCTAAAAAAAAGTTCACAGAAAGAGGGAATTTATTTCAAGATAAATTTTCACGTGTAGCTAAGATAAACACAATTAGATTAATGATTGATGTAACGTCCCTGGCCACCCAAGGCTAGGCCACGTCACACAACCTAAATTTTTTTAGTTATAAGTCAACCAAATTGTAACATCCCCAACATACTACCAAGCAATGTTACTTTGAAGTTTCACTACTTAGATTCTACTCTAACATAAGTCCGCTCAGTATCACTTGATGTAATGTGTTCATACCAAGCTTCAGTCGCACCATGCAACTTATAATAGCAGAATAAACACTCTCCTCTTAACACAACCTTAAGCAACGAAAGTAACTCAAATAGTTGTGCATAGAGTACTAATCCCACAACACATCCGTGCACACAACCAACTTGGTGTCATGCACCAATTCTGATTATGTTGTGCGTAGAGTCTATTTCCTTGGACACAGACATGAAAATCCAGTCTCCTATGCACATAGGTTACTTTTTTGTGCACCTAGCTACTCAATACTCTTCTTGAAGACTCATAACCAAAATCACAAGATTAACTTAACAAACAAAGCTATCATCAACTAACATACTCATGCATAACTACAAATAAAATATATAAGCACAATACTTATATGTACAAGAAACATTGAACAAAATATCAAAAACTACTTATATGCATCTACATAGAAGAATTAATCCATATCAAGCATAGACAAATATGTACACAGTAAACAAGACAAGAACATAAGAAACACTTATCATTTATGAAAATCACCAACTATGCTCATAACTCAGACGTAGACTCTGTTGCTCATAATATTTCAACAACAGGTTACCCTCGAGCCGGGGCTTAAATCCACCGAGGAAAAATACTTCTAACGAAAAGATATGTTATGAAACTCAACAAAATTGCCTAGCCCTAGGTGCCCATTTTTTCAACTAGCCCACAACCCCTCATTCTCCATGAAACTGCCACACCCAAGGAAGTGTGCCCCTTCTATGCTCAAAATTTCATAGGCTACTCCACTTCCCTTCCCAGGGTTACCAATAAAAATTTGGACAGGAAGTCTCCAAGCCCTGTGAGTAATACTCAACTCACTAGGGAACAACTGTCAACAAAACTCTCACCTGGAGAGAATGCCCATGGGTTTGACATCCACTCCATAACAACCAATATCTCACCCAAAGAGACTGCTCACGGTCTGTCAACCGAACTCCTCAATGGTATAATTCTAGTTAGATCCCCTCAACTCCTTAAAATTTTCTTTGGGTAGATAAGGTAATAATCATATTTTCCATACATTCTGACCCCCTTCTACTCATGAGATCTTGCAACATCAATTCTCTTCTCACAATCGATAATGAACCCCCCCAAAAAATACACTAAGGAGAGAAATATATATTTCATTCCTTCCACTTGACACTTGTCACCTTCAAAAGTAGCTTTAAGCCACTTGGTGACATGTTCCTACCCTTAGGAACTTAGGATAAAATAATTATATAACATTACACTTTTCACGGAAATATTATAAAATATTCCCCAAGACTTACAACTCACCTCCTTTTCCCTTTTCCGGTGGAGTTGGCCCCCCACCTCTTTTAATCTGAGTCTTTCTGCACGTAGTGATTTAATATTATTTTTATAACCATGATTAAATTTACATGGATAGGCACACTGGTCTATCTGCATCACGGCTCACCAAACTCATAATCACACAGGATCTCCGACCTCAATACATAAATGTTCATATATACAGATGCATAACTCAACATTGCACACTTCTAGGTCATTACCATGAACTTACCCAAGTGTGTGAAACACAATGCAATATGGACACTTACCCAGGTGCGTGCAACACAAAAAATGTGCAGACCCTATCTTGATAACAACTCTATGCACACTTACTTAGATGAATGCAACACCAAAAACAAGTGCCAATGGCTCACCAACCAATATATACATTACATACACCATTAGTACCAATGGATCCCTAGCCTATATGTACATTTACAAAGGGTCTGGAGTAGGGACATTACATTTCCCTCCCCCTTATTTATGCACTGTCCTCAGTACATCATATACACATGTACATACATAATTTCAAAAATATTCAAAAAGATGAGGACACTTTGTTGACATAATATCCTCACGCTCCCAGGTTACATCCTTAAGACCGTATCAAATCCATTGGACCTTTACCAACTCCATCGCTTGATTCCAAAGATTCTTGATTTTCTGATCCAATATGAAAACCAGTCACACTTAAAATTCACCTTCTGGCTCCACCTAAATCACATTCCAATCAATGGCATGATTAGAATCAGGTACATATTTCTTAAGCAATGACACATGTAAAACGTTATGAATGCATAAGGACATAGGCAATGCAATCATATAAGTGATAGGACCAATCCTTTCAAGGATTTTGAATAGCCCACAGTAGCCCATTGCTAACTTAGAACACTTCCAAACTTCGGGGAACTGCGCCTAAACTTCACTTCAAAAACATGTGATTTCCCACTTTAAACTCTATGTGGGTTCTTCCTTTATCTGTGCAACGTTTTTTCCTATATTGGGTAGCTTTTAAATTCTGCCTGATATTTACCATCTACGTGGTCTGCTAGGTTATCCCAACTCACAGTGTGTTGTACCTTCTGCCATATAGTGCCTCATATGGGATCATCTTTAAAGATGCCCAATACTCATTTTTGTAAGAAAACTCTACCAAATGCAAGTAGTCTTCCCATTTTGATGGCTTATCCATCACATACATCCCCAACATGTCTTCAATCACCTTATTTACTCTCTCTGTCTAACCATTTGTCTCAAGGTGATATGTTGTGCTGAAATTAATATTTGTTCCAAGCCCTTTGAATAACCCTTTCCAAAATTTCTAAGTGAACCTGGAATATTTAACATACACAATTGTCTTAGGTACACCATGTATCTTGCCAATTTCTTGCATGTATATCTCAACAATGTTGGCTACTTTGTGAACTGACTTTACTAGAATAAAATGGGCAGCTTTAGTAAGCTTGTCCACTACCACCATAATAGAATCATGTTGCTTAGCAGTCCTAGGAAACTTAGTTATGAAATCCATGGTCACAACTACCCACTTCCACTCAAGAATGGGAAAGGGTTGTATGAAACCCGATCGATGTCTGTGTTCATCCTTTTCCTTCTGACATTTGAGACACCTTGCAATAAAATCCACAACTTCCTCTTTCATGCTCGGCCAAACGTATTGCTTCTTGAATGCAACAATTGTATTTTTCTAATGTCGATGTCCAACATAAGGAACCTTATGCATCTCTGACAATATCAAGCCTTTCAACTCTTGATCATTCGACACATAGACTCTGCATCTATACATGAGGATCCCATCCTCTCTTAGGTCATAACCTTCCAAATTTTTGTCGTGACATAACTTGTTGTAAGTTCTTCTTTATGTCCACAAAGCATAGATATGATTTGGAAACATCCAAAATTATTTCACACAAATATGTCTGGTACATGTTAATGGTTTTATTATGCATCCCATGCACCCTTATATTGAGTGCACCAACCACCTTGTTTTCTTTTCCTCTGATATGCTTTATGTCGAAATCATACTCATTGAGGAACTCTAACCACCTAATTTTACTAGCATTTAAACTTGGTTGTCCAAACATATATTTCAGACCACAATGATCTATTCTTAACTCAAATATTTTACACATAAGATAATGCCGCCACATGTTCAAATCATGCACTATGGCTTCCAATTCCAGGTCATGCATGACATAGTACCCTTCATGCTCTTTTAACTTCCTTGATTCATAGGATACCACATGTCCATTTAGACTCAATACTCCATCGAGTCTTTCCTTGCATGCATCCTTACACACAACGAAGTCTACATCTGGATCAACAATCCTCAAAATTGGTGCACTTGTTAACAAACTCTTCAAGTTCTAAAAACTCCTTGCGCAATACAGAGTCCATTCAAATTACACACCTTTCTTTTGTAGGGATGTGATTGGATGTTTAATTTGTGATCATCCTTCAATAAACATTAGGTATTACTCTGCTAGTCCCATAAAGTACTTTACCTCTACAACATTTCCTGACACTGACCATTCTTGAATAGATTTTATCTTCACTGGGTCTACAACTATTCCTTCTTCTGAAATGATATGACCCAAATAATGAATTTGTCACTGATAAAATGAACACTTTCTCAACTTTGCATAAAGGTGATGTTCCCTCAATATCTATAGAACCATCCTTAAGTGATGCTCATTTTCTTCCTCATATTTTGAGTAAATGAGAATGTCGTCCAAAAATATGACAACGAACTTATCCAAGTACTCTCTAAAAACACCATTCATTAAACACATGAATGCAACTAGTGCATTTGACAACCCAAATGGAACCACTATGAACTTTTAATGACCATACCATGTTTTGAAGGTAGTCTTGCTGATGCATTCTTATTTTATTTTGACTCGGTGATAACCAGATCTGAGATCTATCTTCGAAAATATCCTTTCACCCCTTAGCTAATCAAACAGATCATCTATCCTTGGTATGGGATAATTGTTCTTCAATGTTACCTTCTTCAACTTCTTGAAGTCGATACAAAGTCTCAACGTACCATCTTTCTGCTTCATAAAAAAAACTGGCACACCCCAAGGGGACACATTTGGGAATATATACTCCTTCTTTAGAATCTGTTCAAGTTGCATCTGGAACTCCAATTATGGTGTACTCATCCTATAAGGAGTCTTGGATACAAGAGATGCTCCAGGAATCAAATTTATAGAGAATTATATGTCTTTTCAATAGAAATCCCGATATCTCTTTAAATACATCCTCATATTCTTTCATTAATTTGCAGTCTTCAATACTCGACACTTTATCCTTAGGTGCCTCTTCCATGTGCACTGCAAATAATTGACATCCTTTCATGTAACTTATCTTCAATTTCAAGGCTGAAATTTCTCTGATCGTTATAGTCCTTGGAATTCCTTGAACTATTCTAAAATTTCCTTTCTCATCGAGGCAAGTAAATGAATTATTATAAAAATCTAATACAACATGATTCTCATCCAACCAATCCATACCGATGAGCCAATTGTACTATCCCAAAGGTATAATATTCAAATCATTGTTTGTGCTCAGTCCATTCATCTACATTTGACATGCCTTAATCATCTCATTAATTTTCCTTTTTTCTCCTGTAGCTAACTGCACCAACCAAGGTTTTCTAAGCTTGCTTCTTGGAAAATGGAATCTTTCCACCATCGTAGGATCTAGATAGCTATGAGTAGCTCCTAAGTCTATTAAAATAATAATGGGTTGGTCATTAATATTACCTTCCACCTTGATCATGTGCAACTGAAAATCAACCTACTTGTTATCCAACGCAATGTAAATCCTTGACACATTTCTACCCATGTCCTCAATTTTTACAGTTTGTTGTACATTGTGCACAATCCTTGATTTATCACCTCTTTGAGGGAAATATCTATGCATATGATTTCCACCACAACCCCAACATTGCATAGGTTGTTTCCATGAATTTTGACCCACGATTTCTGAGATTCTGAGCTCCTGGAGAGTTGACTATCCTTGCGCAATATTTCTGAAAAATGGTGGCTTAGCTTCCTTCTTCCTCTATTCCACCTTAATTTTCACCTGTCTTCCCAAGCCTTTTGGAAAGTCGTTCTTTCCCTTTGCTACTCGTAGAGACACTTAGCATGCCTTATGGTTTCTTCCAACATCTTAGGGTCATCATAATATATCTTGTCACTAATAAATGAGGGTAACCCACTCAAGTACCTTTGAACTTTCACTTGTTCATCCTTGATAAAAGACACATATTTCAGCAGCTCTAAAAATCTCCTTTCGTACTCGTCTATTGTCGTTCTCTCCATCTTGAGTTCAAAGAATTCCTTCATTTTCATGTTATAGTACCGCTTGGTTAAGTATTTATTTTGGAAATATCTCTTGAACTCCCTCCAAGTAACTTTCTTCTCATCAATGTGTTAAACATAGTTACCAACTTAACAAGAACTCTACAATGTTCTTGTTTTTTGAGGGGTCTAGTTTTTTGTCCCGTTTTTAAAAATGGTGCTACTGGTAGCACCCCCTCTCCCTTTTTAGGTGATTTTTCGATATTTCAAATTTTTCAATCCACAATGTTTCCACATGTTTTTTAAATGCTTATTTTTCATCTATTTTCAATTTTTTCAATTTTTTTTTTATTATTCAACGGTGTTTTTAGTCAATTTTTCATGCTTCTTTCAATCTTAAAAATATTTTTTACCATTTACTTTTTTGAAGTTACGATTTTTCATATAATTGTGTCTCCTTAATTAATTTATTGTTCCATACTTTTAAAATATAGTGGAAAACACCATTTTTAACACATTGTTTACCTTTACTTCAATACATAGAAAACAATTGTAGTTAAATAACACTAATTTTTTAATATTTAACGAAAAAATATAATTCTTTTTTTTTGATAAATTAAAAATGAAAAAAAAGCTACGAAAAATAAAGAATTGAATATATATATATTAAAAATCGAATTTAGATAATAAAAAAGATTAAAGAGAAACTTAAAAAACTAAAGAGGAAAAACAAAACAAAACAAACATATAAACGAACCTAAAACTAGAAAAAAAAAGAAGGTAAAAAAACAAATTTATGGCCCAAAAACTTTAGAAAAGTTTAAAAAACACAAAGAACAATTAAAAGTATATATAAAAAAATACAAATTAATACACTTAAACTACAAAATTCAATAAAAACAAAACTTAAAAAAAAACTAAAATTACAAAAAAAAATTATTTTATTTATTAAAAAACTTTAAAATATGGAAAAGTTTATGAAGAAAAAAAAAAATTAAAAAAACCATATGCATCGATGATGGGAGGCCACAGGGGGTGATGCCAGGCATCATCCCAGCCCCCAAAGGCTAAGTCCTGGTCCCACGGGGCCAACGCTTAGGCCGTGGGGGATGGGTTGATGTCGGGCATCACCCTAGCCCCCATGGGATAAACCCTGGTCCCACGGGGCTAAGGCTTAGCCCCTGGGGGCTGGGTTGATGCCCGACATCACGAGACCAAGGTTTATCCCCTGGGGGCTGAGTTGATGCCCGACATCACCCCCGACAACATGCACGACACCCAACCAACCCATGCGGTTGGGCGTTCTGGGTGTTGTGGTGGGTGATGTCGGGTATCACCCTAGCCCCCAAGGGATAAGCCCTGGTCCCACGAGGCTAAGGCTTATCCC